>ARYC01002001.1:0-16124 GCA_000711775.1 Oxytricha trifallax
AAAATTTTGTTAAAAATACCTTACAAGTCCATTCAAGTAAACTTCTTGATCTTGTATTTTTCGATTAACTCATCAGTAATTTTCTTCAATTTGACTCTATCCCTAGACATCATAGTCCTAAGTTTAAATATTTCTTTAGCGCTATGTTTCTCTACATATTCAGCAAGCTCCATAAATCCACCGCCTACCCTGACCATCAGCACTCCATTGATGATTTAGGCGTTGATAAGCTTGGTTCCAAATAGATACTTGCTTTCATCAATATAGGCAATAGGAACTTTAATCTTGTGAGTTCGCACAAATTCTTCAAGCATCTTATCTATTTAGTCGCTTTCCACAACTGCTTTATAGTTGATTGCCTTTTAGAAAGGATCTTGCAAAGAAGCATCACTAAAATCACTACCTCTGCGAGATGAGTGGCGTGAAGTTATGCCTCCCTAATTTGCAGTATTAAGACCAATTGTAGATTTAAAGCCTGTAATTGAATTTCTACTAGTTTAGTTTCCTTTACCAAGAGTGGGTTGCATTTTGATTGAGAACATAGTAAGATTCTAAGAATTTTGCCTCTTAACAGCTAAATTACTATTTCTTGAAACTTTCTATTTGCTAAACAATGCGCTGGGTGTCAATAATAGCTTATCATTGCTAACCTGTCTGCTTAACGTTTTATTGAATGAATTTTACGCAAAATCTAAGAATGAATTTTCTTAGCTTCCAATCTTAAACTTTATTTGCTACTTAACAGGTGAATTAGTGAAACTTTTCACTTCTTCTTAATCCTCATCATTCTGGTTGTTAGACAAGTAGCTTTAATTATTACTCTAATTATCATAGATATTGTGACTTTAGCTACTATCTGACTAGCTTTGTTAATGCAACATTTATAAAACTTATTCCTCAGGTTTACTGGCAGATTAAAAAGACTTACTTACTTGAGAATTCTATTGAGATTTCTTCAACTCTCTCATTTGATCAATTTCTTCTTGAGTGATCTATTCATAATCTTAAGTTTAATTCCTGAAGCTGCTTTTTGCACTCTGTTCTTAAGAATTGATGTGATAGCTACTTAACTTGGACTTGACAATCTTTTTGCTATTTTAACTATATCTCTACAATTATTCCTGTTCTTAAATTGCAATTAACAAGGAATTTCTAAGTTAGACTTTCGTATCATTCTACAGTTTATATTCAAAACTAGACTTTGAATTCTATTATGGAGTTTAATTATCAAAGGTTTAATCAGATTTTTGAGATTTATTGGATTTATGACTTTCATTTTAGCTTTTGGCTGAATTTTAAGGCTTACTCTGGCTACTAAATGATTCGTTTTACTTTTGCTGTAAGAATTACTTTAGCTTTGAGTTGTCAATAAAGCTATTTTTACTTGACTTTGATGATTTAATCGATTTGGAAAATTGTGATTAAGATGAGTGCTGATGAGCTTAACTCATTTTGCACTTTTTGCAATTATCATGTTTTCTTAAATTCCTAGCACTTCCTTCCTATGATTTATCAAGGGAATGATCTGAGTGAAGTGATGAATTTCTATTTATTAAAGGTAAGTTATCGTCTTATTATAGTATTGAAAGGCTTTCTATGTGAACTGGTTTTTAAGGGCTTTCATTTGGGTTTTGAAAAGTGCTGCCATTGTTATTGTCATCTTAAGTAAAAAAAATATATATCTTGAAATATTTTATAGTGAATCCTTGAATAATCAGACAAATTATAAATGAACCCCTGCAATAATTATATTTAAATAAATAAAATACATTAAGTATTTGTAGTAGCATCATCTTGAGTGTGCTATTTTTGCAGAGGACATGAATCAACTTAGTTTTAAATTTAACTCAAAAACTATTGTTGCTCGATTTTATTCCCTTCAACTAAGAAACTCTATGACATAACTTATTCATCACTATTCTATTAATTCTGTTATTGAGTAACTTTGATACTTGTGTAAACTCCACTAACTACTTGATTGTCCTTTGTTTTTGTAGTTTTCATGATATTGATTTCGTTTTGGTGAACTTATTATATTTTAATGTCCGTAACAGATTCATCGCCTTAAGCATCAAAGCCTCTAATCTTATATTGCTGCTTGAACATTGAATTCGTCACCGAATTATGATTATTATTGTTGAAATTTTGAGTGAAAAGTTAGCCTGAGGTGCCTAACTTGAAGTCGTCAGTTTGGAATGTTCCAAATTAATTGTCAAAAACTCTTGATTGATCTATGGTCATGTTTTATGAATCAAAATCGTTAAAAGTTTAACCATGTTTTGGAGACGGCTAGTCATCATATATTAAAATTTTGAAGATAAAACTTTTTTCTTAATCATGAATTTGCTTTTTGATGGGCTAAAGATCATTATGGTGCTTTTAGGATTTATTGTCTCTTTCTTGATAGTATTCCATTTTTAAAGCAATTAATTTATTAAAATATACCATCTCTCCTAATATACCTTTGTTTATTATAGATCTCCTTGCTTGTGCTCTTCTCTGTATAAAATTAACTTCTTATGAAAATAAATGAAGGACTACCTACCTAAACAGTATGGTCAATCCTTGAATTCGAGGTTACCTTAGTGCAGCAATTTCCCATTTTTATTATCAAAAATAGATTGTATCACAATATTATATTAAGATGATCTTTGTTTCAGCTCAAATAAAATCGAACTTTTAATTAATTAAATTAGTTATCAAATTAAAAGATTAATTGAATAAATTATTTAGCAGAGTTTTAACTTGTAAAATTAAATAAAAAATATCATCAAGAATTTCTATTTTCAAACAATTTTCACTGTTGAGCTAATTCTTTGAATGATTACTTCGAGGGCACTTCTTTTCCTTTCTGTTTTTAGTAGTACGATAACACACTCTAGTCAGCCCCGTATTTCTAGAGCAACTCGTAAATGACTTTGTTATAGCTTTTCTTCTATTCTTGCATAATTCTGCGGATTTTCTCGAGTTCAGAGTCCTAATTGCGTCTCAAATATTCCTCAAGTTTTTCGAATCCACCTCCCACTCTCACTACACAAATGTCTCCCTTGATCACCAGTGATTTAGAATCGGTTCCAAGCAGATACTTACCCTGAGTGATTCTTATAACTGGAAGTGTGAATTAGTTGTCGTTGAGTATCTTTGCAACGATCAAGTCAAGTTAATCTCCCTTGATTGCTTGATACTTCACAGGCTGCTTGGGAATAGTGTTTTCTAAGGGGGATTAGTCGACTATTGGAGATTCTTCCTACTCTGAAATGAATTTACCTTTTAAAAGTTCTTTGTCTGATTTGTCGGAGGAGTCTCTCTAAGCACAACAATTTCCCATTTTATTAAACAAATATAGTATTAATACTTAGCTATTAATGTTTATATATAAATACTTTGAAAAATATTCTTAAAATAAGAATTAATCTTATTGATAAAATACTTATTATTTTGATATTATTAATAAAATATTAATTCCAATAGAGAAGTAACTCTTGTTAAGAAAAATATTTTTTTAAATAACATATTTTTATTTCTTTTAGTAACTTTTCTATACCGACTTACGCTTAATCTAATACTCATGCTTAAATTACAGAGAGTTTTTCTCATTTTATTTTTATGAATAGATACAATGTAGTTATTTTATATGAAATTTCAGTTTTTTAGTATTATAAATAATTTAGACATAAATTTGTTCAAATAAATATTGATTCTTAAATTATTTATGTATATATTATAGTAAAAAATTAAGAAATTATTATAGAATAGAGGCTATACTTTCATTACCCAAGTTAATTTCTAAGATTTTGAATGATTTTTTGGTTTTAGTAAAAAGCATTTTTAAGTGTACCATTTCTCTATGGATCATATGGGTCATTATTTTGTATTTATAATGTAATACTTATAAAATTAAAAAATAAATTATCACTAGTTTAAAAATTAGTCATCGTATTGCCTAGTCTAAGGCTATTATCTATCCTAAGCGTAGTTACCATCTTCATCATAATCCTCCACTTTAACTTCTTCATCATCCTGTATTTAGTTGAAATCCTTTTATTACTTTCTATTTTATTAATTTTATAGTTATCTGTAAGTTTTACAAAACATTAAAATATTGAAACTTTTAAATAACCAATATGGGAATCACTTTTTTAATTTATACTTTAAGTTTAATCAGCTTCAGTCTATGCTAGTGGTTATGGTTTTCCTTACGGTCCACCCTTAAAAGCATTCTTGATTCCACTACACCCATATTTCTAATAAACCAGCCAACCTGCGATGCCCAGTATAAAAGCTCCAGCTGCACCAGCTATTATACCAATTGCTTATTCCAAAAAGCTGTCTAAAATGATAAATCTTCCTCAATTTTACTGCCTTGAATGTTATAAATCATTGTGAAGTTTGTCGGGAATTTTCCTTTTTAAGGGACTACTGCTATGTATGCGTTTGAAGTTGCATTGATTTTATAAGATTTAGGGGCTGTGGTTGTTGATGGTAGACTTGTCACATTTTCTCTGTTCAATCCACTACCAACATATAGTAAAACTTTGGCAAATTTGATAACATTTAAATATAATTATATACGACTAAGTTAGTCAGGGGACTTAATATGTAAATGTTAATGGCTGTGGCATTTTAATTCCAAACTGTCCGATCTAAGCTAATTTCCCACCAGCAAGTAAACCCTTTATCAGATATCGCTTCACTTTGAATAGTTACATTTGAATCAGTTGCATTGATATAGTTGCTGCTAGTTTGGCAAGCACTTTCAAATGTTACACAAAAACCATTTTGCATTGATAGTTTTGACTTTATTGCTGCAAAAGATACTTGCTGTAGTGTTCTACACACACTCTTTGTCTGTAGAGCCTGAAGGACAACAATACCCTACTTTATTAGGGTTTTCACAATAATATTCAGGAGTTGTATCACTTGAGTTGTAACAACCATATGCGCAGTCTGAAGTCAAATATTTTGTAGACAGTGCTAAATTTCTGGGCTAAAGATGGTTTTCTTCCTAATTAATGTTAATATAGTTTTCTGAAGTACTTAATTGATCCATTAACTAAGCACTTGCTGTGAAATATTTTAATAAGATATAGTTTTTTACTTTGGATCATAAAGTATATGGAAATTGCTGCTATAAGAAACAATCGTCTTAATAGAATGTTTTCTATTTTCATTCTCATGTTTAAAAATCTAAAAATATAATATTTATACTTTCTATTTCATTAATATATTAATTTAAAGTATAACAGTGTTCTCAAGATAAGAATTAAAATCAAATAATTGTGAAAATTTTAATAATAATCTGATTCTATTTTTATGGAAACCATTACAGCATTTTTTGCGAATTTAGTAGTAGTATCCTAAACAGTTTCCCAAACTCAGCCTTAGCTCTATCAATCTAATAATGTTTTCCATAATACCATGCTCTAACAAATTTATATATAATTCTTTTAATAAATAACAGAGGCTAATGAATTTCGATGAATCTGTGAATTAAAGTCAAAGCACAGCTAATCAATTGTAGTAAACTTAACAAACACAATAAGAATATCGAGATGTGAACTACTCTCTTGGAGATAAACTAATTATATTCATAATGGCTCCTCTAAACATATTTTTTGGCTTTATTGTCCTTGTTCATTATAACCCATTTTATGTTAATTCTTTATGAAACCCTTTGTCATAATGTGAAAAATATGATAAAGCATTTATATATTTACTATAGTTTAAGCACAGAGAATAGACTATGTAAGTGTGAATAAAATGCAAATCCATTCTTCATTAAATTTAGATAAGATATTACAAGACTACTAAATTTCTTCTTATTTAACCTGGCCAATCAATAGCTAATACTTTTTACATAGGAAAAACTATAGATATTTCTTTCACTTGATTTTAATGTTTCAAATGATATGGAGTCTTGATAACATCCTTGAGGTCTTCGTGTTCAATGATTCAGTTTAGTAATTTAACCGATATGTATAAATTTACCTTTAGGGATTTCTACAAGTATTAAATTGAAAATTAGCGAGACAAAGATCTTAGAACTGAAGAGATTAACGAAAAACATTTATTTGATTAAATAACTTTAGATTATGTGTGAAATTACCGGTATAATAAATGTGTTTTCAGAGTGCTGTGCTTTTAATTACTCCGTTTGGATGTCCTACCTAGTCATGAAGAAAGTTAATAATCCAACATCCAACTTTGTAGTATTGCATCTATTCGCACATTTAATTACTCTAGCTGTCTCAATTTCGATGATTCTTGCAGTGTATTTTACCTTTGGGTTTGGAATTTCAGTAAGAAATCTGATTGTTAATAAGTCTATAGAGTACTCTTTCTTGTGGTATTGCCTTGTAATCAGAGAAGACAAGCGGAGATTTCATAAGATGCTTAAAACTTTATAAATTAATGTAAAAGTAAATGCTGGCCTAAGTATAGTTGATAGCATATTTTTAATAAATATAAAATTTACCCTAAAAATATTGCTTAAATTAATAGATGTCAACTTAAAATATCACTTTCAAAAACCAAAACTAATTAATTAAATTTCTTTTCATAAACTTTACAGCATGGTAATAATGCTGAGATTATTTGATAACTTTCTCTAAAAAACTATCATAAAGTTTAATGATTTCTCCTTAATTGATATATATAGTTTGATATATATGGCCTGTTATTTATCTTCCATTTTGTATCTATCACTTTGTGTATCTTCAATTTAAAGTGCCTCACCTTATCAAATCAGCTGTAAGTTACAATTTCTGATGATCTTTCTGATTATCAAAATAATCTTCAAATTCTACTATATATAGAGTTTAACCTTACTTAATAGTTGAAAAATTTCATAATGTAATGGAGTATCTACATGTTATTCGTAGTCTTAGATATCTTAATTAGGTTTACTATGACAATAATATTTAACTCTTCAGGCTTAGATTATGACTAGCTTGCTTATTAACCCTTGTATAAAGGTTTGAGAGTGGTAATATTCCATGTAATTTATAATATATACAATTTAGGCATTGATGTTTAGTCAGTAACTTCTTACAACGTCATTGATAATTTTAATCGCAATCCCTCTAGATAAAATGCGAAATTGTAGAATTTGCTGGTATTCAAGTTCTAATGATAGAGAAACTGAAGTAAGAAATTATTACAATATCACATATATAGTACCAAAAGACGATGATAAAAAGTAATGTGAAAAAGCAAGTAAACTATGCAGAGTTTATAGATGAGAAAGAAATTATAGATGAAAAATTTAGTAAAAGTAGCAAGTTCAATTCAAGTGATAGTGAGATAGATTTCAATAGAAAACGTGCAAAGAAAATGACAGAGAAAAAAATCAACATATTTGTTTCTGATGAAGAGTTCAAAGCTAATTACAATCCAAATATTCTTAAAAAGTAGACTACTTTGGTTTTAAAGACTAGCTTTCATTTGATTAACATTATTCTAATGGGGATGTGTTCAGTTTTTAAGAAAATCACAATACCAAGGCAAAGCAGTCAACTTAATATAATTTAGAAAACCCAATAAGAAAATCCATAAACTAGTATTAGAGGAGAAAATACAGTGCATATTATTATTTTATAATTTAATTAGAAGGAATATAAATCAATCATATTGGTTTATGGATAAAATAAGAATTCAACTTTAATTCAAGATACTCGCTATAAATTTTATATGTATTCTATTTGGCTATTAAGCAATAGATTTAGACTTTTAAGGACTTATTTACATTAACTTATTGTTATTAGTTACCTTTCATCATTTTTTCATACCTTACTTCACATCCTCTTTTGTATTCAGAATAAATACTTGATCCATTAAACTTTAATATAAATTAAAGCATATCATTAACTTGTTAGACTTTATGAGCGAGTATAATGAACTTTGCATATATGACATAGGCCCTACCAACAATGTCATTGAAATAATAGAATACTGTCCAGATATTTTCTCAAAGATAAGGTAGAAGTTTGGTATTTCAGACGATACCCTTTTCAATTCTTTCTTACCAGTGCATAATATTCAAGCAATTCACAACTTCTTTACTGGTTCTGGAAAATCAAGCAGTTTTTTCTTTTTCTCAGATAATAAGACTTTTGTTTTAAAAACCTTGAAGGAGAGTGAAAAGAAGCTGCTTCTTGATTCTCAACTCATTGAAAATTATTACTAACATATAATGGATAATCCCAATACTCTGCTTTCTAAGTATTACGGGGTATATCAAATTAAAGTAGGCAATATGGCTGATATTAATTGTTTTATCATGGATAATTTGTTAGGCCAGGACTTTATTAATATTCAGAGAATAAACTTGATTTCGGTATTTACAAATATTTATTTGTTTCAATTAAGAATAAAATAGTTTATATGATCTTAAAGGGTCAACAAAGGGAAGAATTGTAAATTTAACTGAGGAAGAGTAGATGGGCAGTAGTGGCTTTAAAGTCCTTAAAGATTTGAATTTTCTAAACAATGGCGAAAAGCTGAACGTATTCCCTCATAAAAGAGAGCAAGTAATGACAATAATTGAAAAAGATGCCCAATTCTTAGGCTAAAATAACCTTATGGACTATAGTCTCCTTTTCATTAAAGCCAAATTACCTGAGAGAAAAAGTTTTTAAGACAATGCATTGGAAAGAATGCCTGCTATGATTTATGTAAAATAGAAAGATGGTACAAATCAGCTCGAACTGAAAGAGGTAGGTATAGATGAAGTTGAAATTGCAGCAGTCCCAATTAAAAATAATATGCCCTATATACCAGGACTTACCGAAACCAATCAAATGTGGGCTTCCCCTGCTCAATCAAGAACTCCTGGAATTAAAAAGGCTAGACTTGGGTCTTCGAAATAGATAGATTCAAATGATATGCAAAAGAGTAAAAGCTGGGTTTTCCCGATGAAAAAAACGAATAAAATAATGTCTTACAACATTTAAGACCCTACTAACGATCCAGAAGGCGTGCCTTAAGATTTCTTTGAAGCTGCAAATCAAAGATTTTCAAAAGACCCTGATGACAATCATATTTTTTATATAAAAAATTTTGCACATATATATATTATTTATTGTTATGAATGAAGTAGTATTCAGGCATTAGGATGAATGGTCTGTTTATTCTCGCAGAGATAGAGAAGTTGACAAAGCAACGATCATAAACGAAGCCCATAATTTCTTAATAAAAAGTTGCTTCAAAGAATATAAAGCAGAGAATGGATCATACTAAAGCTAGGGCAAGGACTATAAGTATAGACTTGGAATTATTGACTTTTTAAGTTAATTTTTAATAAATTAAATTTGACTTCTTAACTGAATACAATGCAGCTAAGAAAATTGAAACAACTTGGAATACAATTAAACATTGGAATAATGCACATACTACATCATATTATAATTTATGGCATAATTTTTTGATAAATAAAATATTAATTTTTATCATGCCAATAACCACATATTTATTCAGAAAGATTTGTAAAATTTATGAAAGAGGTGTTATGAGATAAAACTCAAGACTTCAATAGATTATTAAATTATAAGCATGAAATATTTAAAGATATTCAGTTTTAAAGTTTCGTTATTTAGCATTCTTCATCTTGAAAATGATTTAAAATGGAAAGAATTATTTGACTATATTTACAAATAGATTCAATCATTCAATTCAGACTCATTGTTTTTAAGCCATTTATTCATCCCCACGCCTCAGTCAACGCATAATTAACAATTAGCATCTTATTACTATTGAAACACTAAAATATAAAAATGTTTATCATCACATATATTTAAGATTTTTTTAGGACAATAAATTTTTTGAGAAGATTAAAAATATTTGTTAACTTACATCATATAGATCACTCAATCTTTCTCCAGGAGGAGGTGCAAATTGCGAATTTACATATAAAAACTATAAAAAAGTAAGTTTAACATAATAGTCTTAATGAATAGATAAGATGTTTAAATATTATCAAGTCTTACCAATGAATCTTTTGGCTACAAAGCTCCTCCTTTAATTAATTAGTCTCTCACATATTTGATTATATGCTAGAATGTATACGCCTTTTTTGCTTTAATCTTCATTATTTTTAGTTTTGGTGCTCTCCCCACTGCATTCAAAGATACTTCAATTTTTTCTGTAAAAAGTGTCAATGATTAATAGAAATGAGTATAATTTTAAATAGAACAATGGAATAATATGTGTACCTTCTTCATCTTGCAAGAAATCTGTGTCTTCAAGTTTCTTTATGCTAGATTCTACCATTACAAAGTTTGACAATTAATATAATTACAATTATTTATCAAAATTATATTCATATAACAATCACAGGGATAATTCATTCATTGAGTTCTCATGTAATAAAAGAATCCATGATTAAATTAAATCAATTATAGTAAATTGTGTGTCTTTTAATATTATATATAGGTAATCATTTAGAAAATTAAAACTGTTTTTAAGCATATGATTAAAATATAGGGATAAATTTTAGGCTTAAATAAACAGGGGATATTAAATTTTTAATAAATCTTTAAGCTATTATGGTAATCAGAGAGATATTAAAATTTATTTAGGAATATAATTAATTTTGCAAACAAAGTAGCAATACAATCAAATTTGATAAAAGAATGTAATAAACTCTATAAAGGCCTTCCTAGGGGGATCGATTCATCAGTTCACGTGGATAGGGAGAGGATGCCGCCTCAATATTTGGCACAAAGGTTGAGATTTTCTCGATAAACAAAGAGGACGAGGAAATGGAGGAACGTCGCAACAGCACAATTGTAAATTCTACTCAATAAAAGGAATCTAGTCCAGTTGAGGAAGAAAACAAAAAGATGTACACAGCATTATTGCAAAATTAGGTACTCGGCATTGATAATCCTTACCTAATACATGAAATCCATGATAGTGATGAGAACCATACTAAGACTAATTTATACTCGCAGTAATAAAGAGCAAGTATGTATGAATCACCATCACACAATGATAGTGAGACTAAAAGAAGTTCCTTCTCAAATGCTTGCGGATAATCTCATGATACATCGCCATTCAACTCGAAATTTACTGTGCTAAAATTCAATAGTCCATAAGTAAAGGTGGATAAGTACAGCGGCAGTTTGATAAGTTAAGACAGTTACTCAAAGCGAGGTCTATTCTCAAATGTATCGAATGATTCATTCTTACATTCCTAAGCCTCATCTTCAGACATCTTCTCGCAAGGATCTGCGCAATCTCTGTGAATGAGTTTCTCGCCATTTTAGTCTAATGTAACAATATCAGAGAATACGAATCCTCTGATTAGCAGTGCTGGAGCTTTTAAACATAACCCACTATGCGGTTTTGATGAAGATTAAGTTATTGTGCCAAAGAAGCGTCAGCGCAAGATTGCAAAGATTCCTTTCAAAGTACTAGATGCCCCTGCACTACAAGATGACTTTTACTTAAATCTAGTGGATTGGTCATCGAATAATAATTTAGCTGTAGGCCTTTCAAGCTGTGTTTACATCTGGTCAGCAAGTAGCAGTAAAGTTACTAAACTTCATGACCTTGGACAAAGAGATACAGTTACATCTGTTTGCTGGTCAAAGCAAGGGCAGCACTTATCGTTTGGTACAAACAGTGGAACTGTTGAAATATGGGATATTTAGAAGAGTAAACTCATAAGAGTGTTGAAGGGACATGAGGGTAGAATCGGAGCTCTAGCATGGAGTAATAGCATATTGAGTTCTGGGTCTAAAGACAAAAGCATTCTATAAAGAGATTTGAGAGAGAAGGATGATTACTTTGCAAACTTATAATACCACAAACAAGAGGTTTGCGGATTAAAATGGTCATATGATGAGCAGCAATTAGCCTCTGGAGGTAACGATAATAAACTGGGTGTCTGGTCAGTTCATAACAACGTTGATCCAGCAGGTAAGTTCAATAGCCATGCAGCAGCTGTGAAAGCAATTTCGTGGTCACCTCATCAACATGGATTGTTGGCCAGTGGTGGAGGTACCGCAGATAGATGTATAAGATTTTGGAACACTTAGCAGATGCTAGAAATAGACAAAATTCATACTGGTTCTTAAGTGTGCAACTTACTTTTTAGTAAAAACTGCAATGAGCTAGTATCTACTCATGGTTATTCTGACAATGCAATTGTAGTTTGGAAATATCCATCTATGAAGAAAATTGCTACTTTGACAGGCCACAGTTTCAGAGTGCTATATCTTGCTATGAGTCCAGATGGAGAGAATATTGTGACAGGAGCAGGAGATGAAACTCTTAGGTTTTGGAAAGTATTTCCACCAAGCAAGAGTGCTCTTGATAAAGAGATATCATAAATCGATCCTACAAGCTTCAACATTCGTTGAAGCTTCTTTAAATCCCTGGTCTAATTTGAAATATTTAGGAGGGGCATGTGTAAAATAATATAAATTAAAGTAATTTGCAAGTAAGTTCAAGTGTATCATAATAAGTGTTTGTTTTTCTATACTTAATTCATTGAAAAGATATGCATTAAAATTCATGTGATTTGTTTTTATTTTGCAAATATTTCGCAAAAAAATGCAATCATTAGTAATAGGATTCATGAAAAGAGGATTCTAATCGTAAATTATAATAATTAAATTACTCAATCTAAATGAGAAAGATAAGTGCTAGCGTCATTCTTTTGCTCACATCAACTTTGGTCCTTGCTGATATCAACACAGAGTACCAAAATATCATTGATGGAGAATCCCCTATTTCAGTCGACCAAGTCGATGAGATTTACTCTAAGTTCGTTCAATACTACAAATCAGAGCTAAACGGTCACTCTCCTTCAGAGAATTATTCAACCAATAATGTAGATAGAAAGTCAGTATTTGCTCACAAGCTCTAAGAAATAATTAAGCATAACTCTCATGACTCAGCCAGCTACAAGAAGGGCTTGAATGCTTACTCTGACATGACTGATGAAGAGTTCTTTGATTATTTCAACTTAAAGGCTGACCAAAATTGCTCAGCTACAAACAGAAAGACTTTCGGAGCATCTAATGGTTCAATCCCAACAAATTGGGACTGGAGAACCTACGGTGTAGTGTCACCAGTGAAGAATCAAGGCAAGTGTGGTAGTTGCTGGACCTTCTCAACAGTCGGTGCCCTCGAATCTCACTTCCTTTTGAAGTATGGTCAGTTCAGAAATTTGAGTGAATAGTAACTTGTAGACTGCGCTGGCAACTACGATAATCATGGTTGCAATGGTGGTCTTCCATCACACGCCTTTGAGTATCTTAAGGATAATGGTGGTATAGCTGAAGAGACTAGTTATCCTTATGTTGCTGTCACTAACACTTGTGCCCTTAAGAAAGGAAGTTAAAGTGTTGGAGTTAAAGGTGGAGCCGTTAATGTTTCTTTGAGTGAGGATGACCTTAAATAAGCTATTTACTCTCACGGTCCAGTATCTATTGCTTTCTAAGTTGCTAGTGACTTTAGAGACTACAGAGCTGGAGTTTATAATGTAATTCCATTTTGATTTTCATTAATAATTTTAATACACAAGTAAGGTTTGTAAGAATGGTCCATAAGATGTGAATCATGCTGTCCTAGCAGTTGGCTTCGGCACTGACGAGAACAAAGTTGACTACTGGATCATTAAGAACTCCTGGGGTGCTGTATGGGGTGACCAAGGATACTTCAAGATGGAAAGAGGAGTTAACATGTGCGGCGTTTCAAACTGCAACTCATACCCCTATGATGTCACAGATCTCAAACAACAAACTTTCCTCCAATTAATAATTTAATATTTTAATGGTAGTGTTATTTATTATAATCAAAATGAATGAGTAAAAGTTTAGAAATTACCATCAGAATTTCAAATCCCTAATATCATGTTAATCATATATTTCTAAGAACAAATTAAAGACTAAAATTCTATGGTATGAGTATAAATGAATGAAATATTAATGCTTAAATTTCGTTAAATATATTGTGAATCTTATAGTTTTCATCATTGCTCTGCAACTGGTGGTGTAATAAGAATATCTGAGTATACCTTAATATTTCTTTTGACCATAGTTATCTCCTTGGACTTAAGCACCTTGAGATATTTCTTAAGACTGACTACTTCCTCTCCGCTGTCTAATTATTTTTTGTGCACTTTAAACAACAACTCTTTGATGAGCTTAACTCTTGGGAATGGAATTGAGTAGTCTCTGTCTCTTGAATATTCAACTTCATCGAACCAGCATGGTGTCTAAAGTAAAGAATTAAGAAATTTTAAAAGTAAAATACTTGTTGCAATAAGTCAAGTGAAATGCTGTCTTCCTTTGTCTTTAAAGCTGTCTTAAATTCGTTAAGTTGGGTGTCTGTAGGAATACTGGATCTTAGCAGGATTATAAAAGTGGCAAGCTGTTTCCAGTCGATATGTCCCTAATGGTACTTATCAAGGTTTCTTGTCATTTATTGGATGTCGTATTCTGTATAGTTTCTCCATTCTTCAGGTAAGCTGCTCATCACCGATATTTTTGGAGTTCTCTATTTTTCTCACAAAGAGGTCAACGATAACTTTATTTGGGATGAAGATAGTGCCATTTCCAAATTATTATTCTAACTAAATTAAAATGGGAAAGATTAATACAATTTTGTTTCATTTATTAGAGGTAATATTTTAAGTAACATAAAGACCAATATTTTATCAAGAATTGGATGGATATATTAACTGCAACATAATGATATTTATTATAATTTAATTTACAAATCAATTTTTATTCAGTAAAATTAAGCTAGCTGCTCGAGTTCAGTGACAAGTGTCTTCAATTAAGATATATTAAATCTTTCTGGTCTTATTTCCTCGAGTGCGGGTAGTTTATCAGGAGGTGGCTCAATAAAATTCATAATCTTTTGATCAACGCAGAAGTCCATGAACTTTAGTCTAAGTTCATCTTGAATCTTTTTCTCCTCTTCAATTGCTGTCTTTACTACAATACACATCTCATTAACTGCATCGTTTTCTGTCTTGTTGGATACAAGGATCCAGTCTTCGAATTTGGTGTATACCTTGATTGCCTTTGATCTCATTTCCTTGAGTTTTTTCAAAGTCCAGTTACGAATCTAAGTTAATCTGAATCTGAGAATCTGCTTCTCTAATTGAAGGTAATCCTTCATGTCTTTTACATATTAAGATTCCTCAACTGCCTTTTCTTCTTCCGCAGGCTTCTTAGGGTCCTTACCCTTTACTGGGGCACCTTTTTTGTCCAAAGTTTAAGCTTAAATTTAAGTAACATCTGGGACAAATTGGCATTTTAGGGCTCTTTCGAAAAGCTTGTCTAATCTTGGGTATTGATAGAGTTCAGCATTAGCAATATAATATAGTGAAAATTTTTTGAATATCGCTACCTTCGGGCAAGCTTTCTACAGGTGGTAGTTCTTCTCCATCAGCAACGATTTCAGTTGAAATTTGAGGTGGAGCCTCAGGGATTAACTTGTCCTCAAAAGCATGGTAGTAATCATGAAGTATTTACACGCTACTCTTAAATTTATCAACTTCTGCTTGCATGAGTAATTAAGCACTGTTAACAATGAATCCTTATTCATATTCGATCCAACCACTCTCCATTATCTTCTTTCTCTCTTCAACGTGTTGCTCTTTTCTCTCTTCAATTATTTCCCAGAGTTCATCAGAAAGAATATCGACTCTTTAATGCAGCTCGTCTTTGGTTTACTCGTCCTCTCTAAGATCTGGATACAGATCACTGAATTCATTGAAGTCTCTAATGAACTGCTCAAGCTTCTCTTATTTTTAATCTGGTCTGTGTAAAAACTTCAGGAATGCATTCTGTAGCTCAGAGAAATGATCGATTAACCTTTCTCTTTGGCCTCTAACTTATCTGAAAACCTTTTTCATTTAATTTTTGTAATTGGTGCACAGTTTCTACCAGGCCTCAAGAATCACTGGCTTAAAGTCATTATCAATGTTCTCAAATGTTTGGTGGTAAAGCAACTATACGATCAGTAGCTGGCTCTGGCTTCTCTACTTTTACAGTAGTATCTTCCTTTTTCTGCTCTTCAACTTGGTTCAGTTGATCACCACCCTCAGCTTCTCTCCTCAATCTTTCTTCTTCCTCTTCTTGTTACTTTCTTAGGTTCTCTGATTC
>ARYC01002002.1:0-108187 GCA_000711775.1 Oxytricha trifallax
GCAAATCAGACTAAATCGTAAGGTGCGGAAAGCGCGCGTAAAGTGGGTGCATAAAGCTCGTAAGTTGGGTGCCGAAGCTCGTAAGTTGGGTGCCGTAGCGCGTAAAGTGTAAATCTCGTAAGTTGAGTGCCGTAGCGCGTAAATTATCTTAATCATAGTAAATTATCTCTCTGTGGGGAGTTCCACCCCACCTCTCTCTCCAACCTTGAGCTATAAAATAATTATACAAGATAATAATTAATTTTTTAAAAAAAGATTTTGGAAAAATACTTACCTAACTTGTAATCATTGCTGCTATATTTAAAGTTGATGCTGCTGCTAACGAAATCTGCTAATCTATAAAAAGATTTAACAAAAATAAATGATTTTAAAAGATAAATTGGAAAAATACTTACCTTGGTTGAATTATTGAATCTGAGGCTGCTTTCATTTGATGTCATCTGCTTGAATCTAAAAAGTTAAAATTAAAAATCATGATTTTAAAAAATAATTGAAACGATACTTACCTTTGAATTCTTTGAAATCATTGCTGATGGTGCTGCTGTCTCATGCTGCTGTAAATCTCAATTAGGTTTAACAAAATCAGAGAATTAGTGGTGGCCACCACAAACCTTAAATAATCTAAATCTCAAACCAACAACAAAAATTTTAATTATTATAACAATAATTAATTCTAACTTTACTTTAGTAAAATTATTCAGCAAATATTCGGAATTTTCGCGAATTTTCGGAGGCTAAGCCTCTATAATTATTTTTTAGAAAGTTGGAAGAACCGATGGTTGGTTCTATGAGAATGATTCTAGCAGCTGCTAGCTCCAACTGCTGCATTTGCTCTTAAGTTTAAGTTTTAAACACTAATAGTTGGTTATTTTAGCTCCTTGAGCAACTTTAGAATTTTTGGCTCAACTTGTAAAATTTTGACTTTGACTTTACAAAGCTTTGACTTCAAGTAAACTTGACTTTTAAACCCAGCGATCCTAAGCTCTGTAAGAGACTCTCACTTCAAGGGCTGGGGTACATACCCTGAAGGCCGAAGTGGCGTAAGACCTCTCAGGCTGTATCCTCGCCGAGGGCTTTACAAGGCTGTTGCTGGTACGTGTACTTGTACTTAAAGTTTTGGGGTGGAACTTAAAGACTGGTCTGAGTTTAGCTAACTTAAAAGCAACTTTTACTTAAAGTAAAGGAAATGTTCCAGGGATTGGTAAGTACTATTCATATTCTTAACTTCTTCTACTACTATTGGTCACCAACAGGTGAGATCTCTTCAGCAGCTCACGTGTTACGGGTTACTTCTTGTGTTCCTTGTTTGTTAGTTTTAAACTTCGTTTCTTCGTTGCCCAAGCTAAGTGGTGGCTAGGTTTATATCTGGCTCACGTCAAAACCCCAAAACCCCTTAATGAGGTTTATAAGTGCTTTGATTTGTAGGGAATTTGTTAGGGTTGGAGTTATTAATTAAATGCGAGACAAAAATAGCAAGCTTTTGGGGGTCTATTTATGATGAAGCGTATATAGATTTAGTGTTTAAACTGCGTTATGGATGTGATATATACAGTGAATAACTCAAACCAGTACTGAACTATAAGTCTATTGCACTGCTCTTAAAGCGTAGTCCCTCAACTGTTCTCTTTCACTGCTTGAAAGCTGTATAATTAAAGCAATAATAGCTGAGTTCTTAGCCTAAGAGGAAGTCTAAGTTTCTATAGAAGCATATTGACTATCTTATTAATGAAAAAACTTTGAAGTATTGGGCTCACTTCTCTCTCGACTAACGAGCTATTATGTTTCATCGCCAGTTCCCTGAGTTGAAGATCTCTGCATAGACTGTTGCAAACATTTATAAACGAAACGGTATCTCTTACAAAGGTGTAAATCGTATCAAGAGAGTCATTGATTTCACTCTGCCATTTTTACAACAACAACTTAAATTATATTTATAATTAAATGCAGAGAGCCTAATAGAATAATATTAAGTTTATTCATGCTGACGAGGCTGTGTTTACCTTCAACAATTTCATCTAGAAGTCTTGGTATAAGAGGCATAGCAACATAGAAGTATATGACTAGAAAGTCAAGGTATAAACAATGGCTATTCTTGGAGGAATTAGCGAGGATACTGGTTTAGAAACTTATCTTATTCATCCTCGCTCTATTAAGACAGAGTAGTTTATAAAGTTCTTAGAACAGCTGAGAGAGAAGTACCCTGAATAAGAGATTATACTATTCGTTGATAATCTTTATGTTCATAAGACCAAAGAAACAAGGAAGAGTTATGAACAATTTAGAATAACGCCAGTGTTCAACGTACCTTACAGTCCATAGTTTAATGAATTGAGTTCTACTGGGGAATATTAAAAGGTCATTACAAGAAACTGCTGCTATATCACTTGATGCATGACATACCTATCGAAACAGTAGACTTTATTAAAAGCTCAGCGAAGAGAGTAGATAATTTGTTGGCTTAAAAGTGTGTTAAAGAAGGGAGAGTGAATGTATATAAATAAGTTTTGTAGTTAAGTTAATGAATATATAAGTCACATTTAAAATTCTTTAGAGGGAGCTGGCTTCTCTTTCTTTTCTTCTACTTCTTGCTTCCCTCCACCTAAGTTTTTTCTCTTACTACCAGATCCAGCATCTATGTTCATTGACTCTGGTGGCTGAATATTTGAATAAAGTCTCTTCCTGACTTCATACTTTGTCTGCGACTTTCGCTCTCTGTGAAGCTTGCTCTATTCCTTCATCAAGAAGATGCCAGTACCAGATTTTTCTAAAGAGTTAAGCTTGAAATATAAGGGTGCTTCTGCAGCTCTGATAGCCAGCTCTCACTTATCTTGATCCCTTGTCTGTCATTATCTTCTGAAGAGATGCTGTACCTTTTCTTATGAGATTCTTGAATAATTTCTTCCAAGTAATCACCTTTAATTGTTGCAAGTATGCCAAAGAAATAGCTTCTTTCAGGCAGTTTATTTGACAACTGCTTCTTAGTAGGCAAGTACAGCGAAACCTCTGGGTCGTTCATAGCATCATCATATAAGTTAGTAACTGAGATTTCTGGATAGTTTGGAATCTCTGCAAACTTTACATCTTAAGTTTTCAATGCTTCTTCTCTTCGCAGAGTATCGCCCTTAGAAATGAAATTTTGGTACCTTCCATCGTTGGCAAGAACAAACCAACTACATAATCAAGATGAGTTACTATGAGTTCATTACCTTGCTGCACCAGGTAGCGATGCAAATCCTCCTTGCTTCTAAATCTCTGAATCAATTCTTAAACTTGCACTCTTTTCATTACATCATTCATTGACTCCATCTTGTTTACAGATCTAAGAAATGATAATCAAATTTAAGTTTATTGATTTCAATTATATACCTCTGTAAAACTTACTATTAAATGGGCATCATATAGAAGGTAAACCTCTAAGAAGGATATGGAGAAGGTTTTGAGAACTGGTTTCAAACTTGAGAGATTGATATCAATTTCTACTGTTATAGTTCCATATTTTAATTTAAATTGGTACGTACTAAATTAGGAGCAGCTCCTAAAATGCAAGTACTTAATTAGGAGCATTAATTAAAGCTAGTACTTAATTAGGAGCACCCTAATTTTAATAATAAAATCACAAAATACCTCCTAAAGCAGTACGTACTTAATTAGGTGCACCTCCTAAATCGGTACGTACTATAATCAACTTATTATTGAAAGCAAAAATGGTTACTTCCTCACCCATATATAGAACTGGATCGTCTCTTAACACTCATAATTCTTCTCTAATACTCTAAGAACTTCCCTTGAAACTTATAGGCTTGCAAAACTCTCATATAAGCTCTCAGTTATAGAGGCAGTTTTATAATTTTAAATTCAAATTTAAATATAGCGCTAACATTTTAAGAAAAACAACAACACTTCCATAAAACTAAATGAGACTTACCTTCGGCAGAAATAAAAAGTGCGATAGCTGCGAGATGAACTCTCATAAAGAACTACCAGAGCTATCACTTGAGGTCTCTGTTATTAAAATAGAAATTAATAATAGAAAATAAATGGCAAACAAGTGTGTGGGAGACAGAGAGGAGGAGAAAGGTATAAATGAAATTCCTATACAAACTGAAGAAATAGAAGTATACTTTTGTGAGCTGTGTGAGAGAGATTTTGCTCATAAATCTAGCTGGTACAGGCATATGAAGGTTCATAAGGAAGCTAAGCCTACTGTATACTTAAAGCATGACAAAGTTGATGGAAAGTATGATTGCTTTGAGTGCCATAAGCAGTACCCTCACACAAGAGACTTAAAGAAGCATCTTTTAAAAGCCCACAAGAAAGAAATAGAAGTTGAAGATTAAGACACTCAACAAAAGTTGCTCAACAAAAGAAAAGAAAGGGAGCCTCTTTAAGTTGCTGAGCTTTAACAAGCAAGCGAATCAGAGTATGTGAGGATTGCACGCAACCTCTTAGCATCAGAGGTCACTAAAATCATGATTAAAATATAATACAAGAAAATTCCAGTACTAGCATAGATTGATTTAGATACTTCTCTCTAAAGCTACCTAATTCTAGAGGACTCCTATGACAAGAAAGTTATTAAGGATCATCAGTATGCTTACAAGGTATATCCTTTCAACTATCTCCTTAGTGATGATAAATATCAAATGGAGTTTACTAATGAATATTAAGTACTCACCCAGGCTAAGTTTAAAGAGTGCAAATACTTAATAAAGCTAGATGCTGTTCTCCTAGCCAAAGATCATGTAGCTTTCAGACTACCACTCTTTGAAAGACACTCAGAGATTTCATAACTGATCAAAGAAATCATAGATAGCTTGCATTAATATCAACCTAAGCTATACAAGGTATCAAAGAGCTTCATAAGTTAAGCTTTGTTCACAGAGATCTCAAGCCTGAGAATATAATGTTGAACTTTTCACCAGTAACAGTAACAATAATTGATTTCAACAGAGCCTTAAGAGTGGAAGTATCAAGGCTTGGAAGTGTAATGGGAACTACAGGCTATTATCCAGAAAGAGAAGACTGGAGAGATGGAGACTTATAATGGGATGTGTGGGCTTTAGCAGCAATAATAATAGAGTGCGATATGCCTCGCAATGAATACTACTCTACAAGATGCGAGAAGGATGCTAAACAAAGAATAAGGCAATTTATTGACAAAACAAGAGTATCTAAATCAATGAAACAAATGGAGAGTCAATAATAATAAAACCAAACTCAAGATCAGACATATCAATAGAGCAGATAGAGTTGTGGTTAAGTAAGATAAACTTCAGACCTCTCCACATGATCCAAAAGTGCATTTTGAGTGATTAAATTAAATACATTTACTATAAATTTCACATTAAAACCTACTAATAACCCCAACCCCTAACAAATTCCCTACAAATCAAAGCACTTATAAACCACATTAAGGGGTTTTGGGGTTTTGAGTGTATAGTTGTTTGTTACTTCATAGTTTAAGTCTTTAGGGTTTGTGAGTGGCTATGACCTGACTCTGACAACCATATTTATCTGTCGAGGAGTCCTCTGGCCAGGGCAGCCAATCTCTGATGTTTATTGCACTGGGGAAGGGTGGCTTGAAAGCAATCGAGCCTCAGCGAGGCATGTTTGAATAGTTATAGTCTTAATTTTAAGTAATAATCTTCACTTTAACCTTAAATTCTAAGCCAAAGCCTGACTTTTGGGCTGGTCTACTGCCCTCTAAGCATAACCTATCATCTCTACCACATCCTAATGTTATTTTCTTATCAACAGCACCAATACCTAGTTATCCTAACAAAATTTCCGAAATTCAGGTGGAGGAGTCATAAAGTTAGCCAAGCCAAAGTGCTGTTCCGGAAAAGTTCCGTATTCTAGGTCTTAAGGCAAAATAAGTCCAAATAAGACCCCATTTGCCTGGTATTTGAAGCCTATCACATCCCATATTGCTCAGTCTGCCCTATAGTCATGTTATTAGTAATAAACAATATTATCAATGCTTATGATCAATTAGCCACCATAGAGATCACATGGGGTAGAGCTGGGCTTGACTCAAGGGGTAAGGAGGAGGCACTTTTTTGAAAATTTCAAGGTCAAAATGGCAGTTAGGACCTCCCTGACATTTCAAGATGGGATATAGCCGCACCCACCACCAATCGGCTTCTTTCCTTCTATCTCGTCGATCTAGAGTGTATTAGCGATGTTTGGGTTGGGATGGTGGGATGGGGAGGAGATTGGAAAATAATTTTTGTAAAATCATACAAGTCATACTCTATAATCCGTTAGAGATAGTATAGGGACTTTCAAACTTGGAATTGAAAATAATTCGACCCCCCCTCTAAATCCGCGGTTCCTCAACTCAAAAACCAACTTTTTTTATGTTTCTGTAGTGAGGCTTGGATTTCTAGACGACTGGGAGTGGTTTGGGGTCGATCTGAGACTCAAGGTAGACCTCATGGTGCATCCAGGGGAAATGAGGAGGTCCCTGAAAAGTGGCCTCAGATCAGAAATTGGGACCACCGACCTACCGATCTGAGGGGGTTCAAAAATATGGTTGGCAAAGCCAACAAAACTCCCAAACCCCAAACCCCTGATAGTTGATTGAGTGAGATTGAATGAATTTGAGATGATTAAATAGAGTGTTGAGTGATTAAAAGGAGTAATGTGAGAGGTTGGGGGTATAATGAGGTTTATGAGTAGATAAGAGGGGTATGTTTAATAATTTATAGTTAAAATCTAAAATCTGAATTCAATTTTTATAACTAAGTTCCAAATCACAAAATTTCCACTCAATTCGCTGACCACTCCAGCAATTCGATAAATATTGGGCAATCATGGCTAAAATCGTCAATGGCCAGCCGCAATGATGATGGGTTGCGGCATCTACCCAGCAATAGGTGAAAAATATTGAAATTTAAGTCCAGTATGTTAAATAATTAATCGCTTATATATCATAGCTTTATCAATACTACTGATTTTTATTTACTAGTATATAAGTTTATATTTTAATTTATATCAAAACCCCGAAACCCCTCCTGTACATGGAATCACTTTCACAGTATACAGGTATTGATCAATAGTCAATTAATTCAAACTCTTAGTAGAGCTTTTCTTCGCATTCAATACTGAACTATGGATTTTTATGCAATCAGCAACTTGAGGAGATCAAGCAAAGTACGTTGAAGCCCTAGCAAAAGACTATACTAAAGTGGACATCAGTCGTGCTAGGCACTAACTTCCCCTCGAACCCTAAACCAGTGAAGCTCACTTACACCTCGGGTACTCTCCTCAACAATGGGTAGGTGCCACCATCAACGATGGGCATACCGGGTGGGCAAATCATCAGACTGCCCTTGGAGAATGTTAAATGAGCAGTATCATCCTTAGTCGATATTGAGAGTTTGGCAACTGACGACAGCTATGTTATGGCCTCGAACAGTTCCTTCGAATAATTAGAAAGCCATCATAGTCTTCAACATAAGGAAACCCTAATGTAATGCCCAAGAACCTGCAGATCAAGTATCGTGATGAGCTTTGGTAGGGTCTTCAAGACTTCATGAGAGAGCAGGATGGGAGTATCGATTTTCTCAATCGAAATCATTCAAACTATGAAGTAATGAATGGATCATCAAAGAATCCATATCTAAAACGCAGAGATGCGAAGCTGGCATTGAAAAAGATCTCTGTAGTACAACATTATAAGGTGGAAGGCATGAAGCCCAAGGACATTGCTCTTAAGATGGGTGTGGATCGACGTTTTGTTTACAAAGCCGTTGAAAAGTTCAAGTGGAGGTAGAACACAGAGTGCTGAATCCTAAGCCAAAGCTGAAGAATGGGAGGAAGAATACGCGAAGCAACCCGCTGTTACTTAAGGCGATTGCCATCGTGCTCTCACAGTAGGGCATCTATAAGATTACTGGCTGGCGCCTTCATCATAGCCTACTTGAAATGCAGTGTAAGGAACAGGAATTTAAGAATCTCGCAGTGCCTTGCGTTGCTACTCTCTTGAAAGTACTGAAGGAAAGTTTCCATTTGAGATTTGGCAAGGCCCAGAACGCCAACGCTAAGTATAGGGATCCATCATTCAACGATAAAAGGCTTTGGGTGTCAAGACTGCTTGCTCAGCTATTCCTGGATGATGCTGTAATTATATCAGTTGATGAATCAAACTTCAGAAGCGATTACATGCCTACAAAATAATGGAGTTTCAATTCAGCTGCTCTTCACTAGGAAAATCGTGTAATCGACTCCTCCCTGACACCTGCAATTGGTAAGACCGAGGTCCTCGTCACCGACGATGTCTTTGAATATGGTGAAATGCTGTCTGGCTACCCCAACAGAGAAACACGTATGTCGAATATCACAGGGGTTAAGTAGCAGGATCAAATGAACGGATCAAACATTGCCATTTTGTAAAGTCCAGTTGCAACTCAAGATGAAAATAACCTAAAACCTGAAAATCTGAGACTCCAAAACTCCGGGAACCAGTAGGTAAGTATTGCTATCTTTGCTTAACTGATTGAGTACAGCATCGTCAGCAGATCAAGAATGGGTAGTCTAGATGGGTAAGGATTTTATCCAAGTTAAGAGGGCCATGTTAGAAATACTGAACGAATAATGTCTGGATCTGGAATTGTTCCGTCGAAGAATCCAAGGCCAAACTCGAAATCGATATTTCCTAAGTTACGGAGGAAATCTTCCACCTAAGCATAGCATACCTTTGATAGTAGGGAGCAGAGCATTGCTGCCACCCCTGTCAAGTTCAACGATAAATATAGGAATACTCAGCTGTCACCTATCTTGGAAGCCCCAGAGGGCAGTGCTTAATACACATCTCTGCAGAATCACTTCAACGCGTTCAGAATATGGAGCTCTTCCAAGAAGCCTGTAAGTCAACCATAAACCCCTCTGAAATCGGCTTCCACTCTTACTCTCCATTCAACCAAAACCCCTTAATGAGGTTTATAAGTGCTTTGATTTTTAGGGAATTTGTTAGGGGTTGGGGTTATCAATTAAATGCGAGACTAAAATAGCAAGCTTTTGGGGTCTATTTATGATGAAGAGTATATAGATTAGTGTTTAAACTGCGTTATGGATGTCATATGTATACTGAATATCTCAAACCAGTACTGAACTATAAGTCTATTGCACTGCTTTTAAAGCGTAGTCCATCAACTGTTCGCTCTCACTGCTTGAAAGCTGTATAATTAAAGCAATAATAGCTGAATTCTTAGTCTAAGAGGAAGTCTAAGTTTCTATAGAAGCATATTGACTATCTTATTAATGAAAAAACTTTGAAGTATTGGGCTCACTTCTCTCTCGACTAACGAGCTGTTATGTTTCATCGCCAGTTCCCTGAGTTGAAGATCTCTGCATAGTCTGTTGCAAATATTTATAAACGAAATGGTATCTCTTACAAAGGTGTGAATCGTATCAAGAGAGTGATTGATTTCACTCTGCCATTTTACAACAACACATTATATTATATTTATAATTAAATGCAGAGAGCCTAATAGAATAATATTAAGTTTATGCATGCTGACGAGGCTGTGTTTACATTCAACACTTTCATCTAGAAGTCTTGGTATAAGAGGCATAGCAACATAGAAGTATATGACTAGAAAGTCAAGGTATAAACAATGGCTATTCTTGGAGGAATTAGCGAAGATACTGGTTTAGAAACTTATCTTATTCATCCTCGCTCTATTAAGACAGAGTAGTATATAAGGTTCTTAGAACAGCTGAGAGAGAAGTACCCTGAATAAGAGATTATACTACTCGTTGATAATCTTTCTGTTCATAAGACCAAGAAACAAGGAAGAGTTATGAACAACTTAGAATAACGCCAGTGTTCAACGTACCTTACAGTCCATAGTTTAATGGAATTGAGTTCTACTGGGGAATATTAAAAGGTCATTACAAGAAACTGCTGCTATATCATTTGATGCATGACTTACCTATCGATACAATAGACTTTATTAAAAGCTCAGCAAAGAGAGTAGATAATTTGTTGTCTTAAAAGTGTGCTAAAGAAGGGAGAGTGAATGTATATAAATAAGTTTTGTAGTTAAGTTAATGAATATATAAGTCACATTTAAAATTCTTTAGAGGGAGCTGGCTTCTCTTTCTTTTCTTCTACTTCTTGCTTACCTCCACCTAAGTTTCTTCTCTTACTGCCAGCTTCAGCATCTATGTTCATTGACTCTGGTGGCTGAATATTTGAATAAAGACTCTTGCTGACTTCATACTTTGTCTGCGACTTTCGCTCTCTGTGAAGCTTGCTCTATTCCTTCATCAAGAAGATGCTAGTACCAGATTTTTCCAAAGAGTTAAGCTATAAATCTTACTTGAAATATAAGGGTGCTTCTGCAGCTCTGATAGCCAGCTCTCACTTATCTTTATCCCTTGTCTGTCCTTATCTTCTGAAGAGATGCTGTACCTTTTCTTATGAGATTCTTGAATAATTTCTTTCAAGTAATCACCTTTAATTGTGCAAGTATGCCAAAGAAATAGTTTCTTTTAGGCAGTTTATTTGACAACTGTTTCTTAGTAGGCAGGTACAGCGGAACCTCTGGGTCGTTCATAGCATCATCATATAAGTTAGTCACTGAGATTTCTGGATAGTTTGGAATCTCTGCAAACTTTACATCTTAAGTTTTCAATGCTTTCTTCTCTTCGCAGAGGATCGCCCTTAGAAATGAAATTTTGGTACCTTCCATCGTTGGCAAGAACAAACCAACTACATAATCATGATGAGTTACTATGAGTTTATTACCTTGCTGCACCAGGTAGCGGTGCAAATCCTCCTTGCTTCTAAATCTCTGAATCAATTCTTGTGCTTGCACTCTTTTCATTACATCATTCATTGTCTCCATCTTGTTTACAGATCTAAGAAATGATATTCAAATTTAAGTTTATTGATTTCAATTATATACCTCTGTAAAACTTACTATTAAATATGGGCATCCTATAGGAGGTCAACCTCTAAAAAGGATATGGAGAAGGTTTTGAGAACTGGTTTAAAAAATGAGAGATGGATATCAATTTCTACTGTTATAGTTACATATTTTTAAATTTAAATTGGTACGTACTTAATTAGGAGCAACTCCTAAAATGCAAGTACTTAATTAGGAGCATTAATTAAAGCTAGTACTTAATTAGGAGCACCCTAATTTTAATAATAAAATCACAAAATACCTCCTAAAGCAGTACGTACTTAATTAGGTGCACCTCCTAAATCGGTACGTACTATAATCAACTTATTATTGAAAGTAAAAATGCTTACTTCCTCACCCATATTTAGAGCTGGACCGTCTCTTAACACTCATAATTCTTCTCTAATACTCTAAGAACTTCCCTTGAAACTTGTAGGCTTGCAAAGCTCTCATATAAGCTCTCAATTATAGAGGCAGTTATATAATTTTAAATTCAAATTTAAATATGAGCGCTAACATTTTAAGAAAAACAACAGCACTTCCATAAAACTAAATGAGACTTACCTTTGGCAGCAATAAAAAGTGTGATAGCTGCGAGATGAACTCTCATAAAGAACTACCAGAGCTATCACTTGAGGTCTCTGTTATTAAAATAGAAATTAATAATAGAAAATAAATGGCAAACAAGTGTGTGGGAGACAGAGAGGAGGAGAAAGGTATTAATGAAATTCCTATACAAACTGAAGAAATAGAAATATACTTTTGTGAGCTGTGTGAGAGAGATTTTGCTCATAAATCTAGCTGGTACAGGCATATGAAAGTCCATAAGGAAGCTAAGCCTACTGTATACTTAAAGCATGACAAAGTTATGGAAAGTATGATTGCTTTGAGTGCCATAAGCAGTACTCTCACACAAGAGACTTAAAGAAGCATCTTTTAAAAGCCCACAAGAAAGAAATAAAAGTTGAAGATTAAAACACTCAACTAAAGTTGCTCAACAAAAGAAAAGCAAGGGAGCTCTTTAAGTTGCTGAGCTTTAACAGGCAAGCGAATCAGAGTATGTGAGGATTGCACGCAACCTCTTAGCATCAGAGGTCACTAAAATAATCATTAAAATATAATACAAGAAAATTCCAGTACTTGCATAGATTGACTTAGATACTTCTCTCTAAAGCTACCTAATACTAGAGGACTCCTATGACAAGAAAGTTATTAAGGATCATCAGTATGCTTACAAGGCATATCCTTTCAAATATCTCATTAGTAATGATAATATTAAATGGAGTTTACTAATGAATATTAAGAACTCACTCAGGCTAAGTTTAAAGAGTGCAAATACTTAATAAAGCTAGATGCTGTTCTCCTAGCCAAAGATCATGTAGCTTTCAGATAACACTCTTTGAAATGACACTCAGAGATTTCATAACTGATCAAAGAAATCATAGATAGCTTGCATTAATATCAACTAAGCTATACAAGGTATCAAAGAGCTTCATAAGTTAGGCTTTGTTCACAAAGATCTCAAGCCTGAGAATATAATGTTGAACTTTTCACCAGTAACAGTAACAATTATTGATTTCAACAGAGCCTTAAGAGTGGAAGTATCAAGACTTGGAAGTGTAATGGAACTCCAGGCTATTATCCAGAAAGAGAAGACTGGAGAGATGGAGACTTATAGTGGGATGTGTGGGCTTTAGCAGCAATTATAATAGAGATCGATATGCCTCGCAATGAATACTACTCTACAAGATGCGAGAAGGATGCTAAACAAAGAATAAGGCAATTTATTGAAAAAACAAGAGTATCTCAATCAATGAAACAAATGGCAGAGTCAATAATAATAAAACCAAACTCAAGATCAGACATATCAATAGAGCAGATAGAGTTGTGGTTAAGTAAGATAAACTTCAGACCTCTCCACATGATCGAAAAGTGCATTTTGAGTGATTAAATTAAATACATTTACTATAAATTTCATTGAAACCTATTAATAACCCCAACCCCTAACAAATTCCCTACAAATCATAGCACTTATAAACCTCATTAAGGGGTTTTGGGGTTTTGAATGCTGATTTAATTGATTTTAAAATAAATTTGTTATGTTTTGTATGAAATTATTTATTCTTTACATTAGAAATTTAAAGTTTCCAAAAGTTTATATTCTTAGAATTTTCATAACTTACTATGCTTCAAAAATAGTATAATTACTATGTGAGGACAACTTATATTTTTAAATCTATACAGTTACTTTATAGCCTAATTGAATTATAAACTTTTTATTACCAATTAATTTAACAATATTTATAAGATAAGATTCTCATTATTTTGATTTTATTATTCAACTTTCTTGAGGAATTTTAATGGTTTAACTTTTCACTTGTACATCTTCTAAATAATATTCATTTAAAAAACAAATTTAAGATATTTTAAAAAGTTCCTATTTCAAAGAAAGATTATTGGAAAATAGGGTAAATATTATTCAAAATATGTAACAAATAAAATGCTTTTTTTTGTAAATAAAGATTCTAGTAAATTAAGAGACATTTTTTTTCTTATACCTTGATTTCATATATAAAAATACTGGTATATAGAGAGCCAATATGTAAAATAATTGTTAGTAAAAGATAAGAAAAAAATAATAGCCTAAAGGATTACTTTCAACAAACTTAACAATTCAAAGAAAAATATTCATAATATTAAATGTCTTAAATAAATTAAGTTCTGACATTCAAAAATCTAAAAAATATTTCCATAATGAAATTTGTTAATCCAACGACTAAGAATCCAAATTTTATTAATCAAGATATAAATGAAAATATGAATTAAGTTTAGGGGTTTTAGGGTTTTAAATGATTTTACTGCAGAATTTAAGGAAACGAAAAATATTTGCTAACAATAAGTAAAGCTATCTCACATGAATTTAATAATTTTTATTTATTTTATAGAATAAGTTAACACAAAATAAATGCAATTTTTATTTTAAATTTAATGAAATCTTCTTTAGAATTAATCTAAACAATTAAAAATTACATTATATTTTTAAAAATGTTTTGCTTGAAAAGAATTAAATTTACGTTTATTGAAATAAAAAACGTTATAATTATGCAAATCAAAGAAGTTTTATAAAAAATAAAGTGATATGATTGATTTACAAAATATCTTTTATAAACTTAATTGATTTTATTAAAAACTACAGCATAAGAAAATATGATTAGACAAAATATGATTTCTTGGAATAAATAGGAGAGGGTTGTACTTCAAAAGTCTTTAAAGTGTGTAAAAAAAATAAGCCAGATAGATATTACGCTATAAAGATAATCAATAAGGAAAGTCTGTAGTAAGGACTTTAAGATGTCATAAAAAATGAAATATACTTTTTAAGGAGACTGGAATATTGTCCTAATATTGTTAATCTTCATGGAGTTTATCAAAGTTATAAAATATACTATTTAATCATTAGAAATTAATTATATTATTAATTTGAATATTTTCGAAATATATATTTAAAAACCATTAAAAGAAGCAAGACTTCATATTTATAATAGTAAATTTAATATTTAAATAGTTTTATTTATAAAAAAATTTACTCTTTTTTTTGGAATTTATAATAGCAAACCATCAATACTTAGATTATTATAAGCCTTTTAAATATTATAACCGATTTTTTTAAAAGTAAAAAATTTTATAACTTTTTGAAATCTTAATTCAGGAATTTTATTCACTTATTATTATAATCTTTAAATATTATCCTTTCTATAAATTTTTTTAGGCAATTATTTATAAATTAAAAAAATGTTTTTAAATTTAAATAAACTTATCTGTAAACTTTTAAATTTATTTAAAGTGAAGAAAATATCTATATGGTTTTAAGGTACATGGAGGGAGGTGACCTACTGTATTGTAGAAAATAAATGAGATCTTTCAAAGAGAATTAGATTAGATTAATTTTTAGTCAGGTCCTCCTCTCATTAGATTTCATGCACAAGAGAAATATAGTCCACAGAGATATTAAGCCTGAGAATATTATTAAGTTTAATTCAATAATTTTATGAAAAACTTATGATTTAAAAAATTTTTAATAATTAAATTTAGATTTACTAGTTTATTTAAATTTTTAAAAACTTAAAAATATAAATTTTGTTATGTAATATCTTGATAAAATAAAAAGAAATAAATTCAATAGTTTATGTGGATGTATTTCTCGCAGATTTTGGATTTGCCAATTTTCAAAATGTTTGCTAATCAACTTTTTTTAAATGAATTATTTATTATTTATATATTTTAAGATAAACTTTTGTTAAGGATTAAGGATTTGTGTGCGGTACACTAGGTTATTTTTCCCCAGAGACACTAAAACGAGGAGATCACAATATATACCCCCAAGGCCCCCTTTTTAATATAGTATTATGAAATTATTAATATGTTTGGAAAATACATTTCTAATATGACTTTTAAATTAAAGCTAAGGAAATTACATCTTCTTTTATACAATGTATATATAAATATTAAAAATGTTATTTCTTTCGAGCAATTGATTTTCATTAAATATAATTATCTTGTTATATTATTATTTAAAGTTTATCATTCGTTTTAAATAATGAATTTCGATTCAATATTCCATGCTTTTGATAATTATAATATGGTTTACTAATTATCAAAAATAAACAAAGAATAATTAACTTAGAAACAAGTCAAAAAAGAAAATGAATGAATTCTGTAAAAAAATAATATATACTTAATAAATCGTTTAAGCTTACCCTATCTTAATTAACTATAAAGATGCATTGCATGAATTATTAAAATTAGATAGTTTAATGAAATATAAAAACAATCAAATTAATTGATTGAAATAAGTTTAAATCATTTTGGATAAATAGAAATATCTCAGAAAACAATCTATTCTTTTTGCAAATTTAATTTTCACTTCAAGATTAAGAGTTCTAATTATAATTTTAATATATAATTTAAGTGAAAATATTGGATAATAACAATCAAATATCATGATGAATGAGCAAGAAAATATAAAAAGTCACAAAATGCAAATATTTTTATAATTTGAACATATGGCTAGAGTGACAATTACTCACCCTCCCATAAGGTGTGCTTTTTAAAATGTAAATTGATACAACTCGATTGCCTTAGCAAATTTTTCTTAAGAACTAGTCGAACCTGGAATAATGTTTTTGAGTTAAACCATTTTCAAAGTCAAAAAATCATAGATAAAATCGTAAAATTCGGCTCAGAAATACTTTTGACAAATTTCTTAAAAAACATCATATTTTCAAAAATCTGATATATTTTATTTTGCAAATCAATTATTTTAGGCAGAAATTATTGCTTACAGTAAGTTATCTTTTTATGGTAATATATTAAGAATATTTTAGATTATTAAAAAATATAAAAATATATAAAATGATTAAAAATGTAGATTTATTACCATATAATGATAACTTACTGTTAGCAATAATTTCTGCCTAAAATAATTGATTTGCAAAATAAAATATATCAGATTTTTGAAAATATGATGTTTTTTAAGAAATTTGTCAAAAGTATTTCTAAGCCACTACTACACCAAGGCCTGCTGAGGGTAGGCAGGGGAAGCTCGGTTCATCGCAGTAGGCGCCAGTCGTCGGGGTTCAATCTGTCAGTTCCTATACTCCTCGAGTTGACTGAACGCTAAGGATTTCCCTGCATTAGATGAGCTACCTGGGATGAGTACAGCTTCCTAGGTAATAGGGAGCAGGATGAAGGTGGTGCTCAACCTTCAAAAGTGAGTAGATGAGAACCATAGAAGCCAACGATAATGATTTTCCTCCCACACCAGGTCGGGTTAATGAGGCTACCACAGCAAAAGGACAGAGACTACTATCTCAGCAGCGGAGGAACTTGGCAAGAGTTTAATCCAGACTCCCCTTTAATTGTTTACAGGAAGAAGATCTCTGCAAGCTCTGCTGGGGACACTCCTAAAAGAGCTAGGCTCTTGTCTCGTATGCATCTCGGTACAGGGAGAAGTGGAATTGGGGGGGCGAGGTGGTTTTTTGGAGTTTTTCTAGTTCATAACATGCCACATCATTGATTGCTACGTCAACTCACTTCAGAAAGGTCTACATCACGACTAAAATTGATGGTTTTATTTTAGTATTAAACAGTGAATTGTTAAATAATTTAATTTGAGTTTAACTCGTTAATCATCATCATCATCATTTCTAAGCCAAATTTATGATTTTATAAATGATTTTTTGACTTTGGAAATGATTTAACTCAAAAACTTTATTCCAGGTTCGACTAATTCTTCTTCAGGCGATCGAGTTGTATCAATTTACATTTTAAAAAGTACACCTTAAGGTAGGGTGAGTGATTGTCACAATATCCGAAAATATGAATATATTGCTAATAAATATATAAATTTCTTTAATGTTTAATCCACTTAATTGCCTCCTTTAGTTAAAAATAATAAAATAGTTTTATACACAATTTATAAGCAATGATTCTGTTTTATAGAAATAGTAATTAAAATAGATAGATTTCCTTTCATAATTTAAATTACATATTTATTTTGTAATTAAGGCTCTATTTAATAATTGTTGAATAATTTAAATATATCTTAAGAACATTTAAGTATTATTTAGAATTTATATAAAAGCTTTAACTCCCTAAATAATTTATTAATATAACATTTATGTAAATTTTAAAGATTGCTTAGGGTTTTGAATACGAAATCATTTTAATATTAATAAGTAGTATTGTAGGAATACATTTGATTTGGGAAATACATTTATAATTAATAAATTAATAATTTAAAATCGTGGAAGTTAACTTTCTTGAAACCTAGACAATATGGTACTTGCTCGATAGGGAATTCTAAATCAGCTAGACTTTACTATTGGCGGTATAATTTTATCGCATTCCTGAAGTGAGATAACTCGACTTTAATTTTTGGTGATTTGTTTAGTTGAATTTAATGCCAAAATTAAAGTCAAGTTATCTCACTTTAGGAATGCGATAAAATTATACCGCCAATAGTAAAGTCTAGCTGATTTAGAATTCCCTATCGAGCAAGTACCATATTGTCTAGGTTTCAAGAAAGTTAACTGCCACGATTTTAAATTATTAATTTATTAATTATAAATGTATTTCCCAAATCAAATGTATTCCTACAATATTATCAATTTAAATCTGATATGTTTGGTGCAGGTTGCCTTTTGTACTTTAAAAATAATTATTTCTTCTAGTATTTCAATATATCAATATATATATATATATGGTTGCTTTGATACTTTTTGATAACAGGGAAATATTGATAAAGTAATATATATTTTTTAATTCACTTTTATAATTTAAAAAAATTTAATTTAGAGAGCAAAGCAAAATAATATATAATCAGATTATTTAAAATTTTGAAAATATCATTTTATTTTGAGTATAATTAATCAGAGGTAAAAACGAGAAATAGTTGTTAATAAATAATAAGAATTGTAACTTCCCTCTACATTACAGGGAAGAAATAAAATATTGCCTCCCTTAGATCAGTAAGGATCTCTTCGATCTGCTAAAGTAATTATTAAGCAAAAATGATGAGTTGAGACCTAGTGCAGAAGATTCTCTAAGACATTAATTTTTCAAAACAATAAGCTAAGGAGTTAAATATTACTAAATTATAATCAATTTGAGAAAACTTTTTAAAAAAATAAAAAAAAATAAATCAATTTATATAATGACATTACAATCAATATCAAGCACAAATGAAAATAAAAATAATTATATTTTTATTTAATTCAATATTTTGCTTTAAAAAGTATATTATCCATTTAAATCTCATTTTAATTGAGAATGTATAGTTTTATGACTTTTAATAAATGAAAACGAAAAAAAAATTCTAATTTTCGTGCTTTATTAGTTCTATATGTCCAAATATGCAAATTAACTTAAACAAATTGTACTTTTGAATATTATATATATTTTAAAATTTAGAATAGAAAGCAATTATGTGATTTATCTTTATCTTAAATTAATTTATTCTGAATTACAATACTCTCAATAAATGTAATATGAAAATAGCATTGAATTTTAGGGTAAGATTTTTATGTTAATAGAATTAAAAATTATTAACCAATGAATAAATCGATGAATAAGAAGTAAATTAAAATCTTCAGTTATTTTTCCTCTTCTAAATTCAGAGACCTTCAGCCATAACTTAAAAAGAATTTGCAAGATAACAATATCCTAATTATGGATTGTTCCGGCCTAGATTCCCTCAACCACCCCTCCCCCACCTCTCAATCGACCAAGACCCCCTCCCCCACCCCTTAAAATACCCCATTTCATATCAAATTTTGTATCTGCAAGGTCTAAATCGAATTCCTTCTTGACATCTCGACAAAATAGACCCTATTTAATATATAAAATTTCATAAGATTTTCAAAATTCTTTACTTCCATGTTAGTGCCTTATTAGATATAAATTTTATGATTTGATAAGTTTCACTATGTTTGCAACCATTTTTACACTTTCCCTAATGAAATATAAATTGAAAAAACTTTTCCATTAAATAATATTAGAATTTTATTTCTTAATAAAATTTATATACAATAATGTACAAATTTTGGTTTTAAAAAATTTTATCTCTTAAATCAACTTTCATTCGACAATAATTCGAAGAAAAAGGTCAAGATTAATTTTTAAAGTTTTTAATTTTTAATTTGATTAATTAAATATTGAAAAATTTTTTAATCAAACTTGTGAAAAAAAAAATCTTTAAAAATTAATCTGACTTTTTCTTCGAATTATGTCGAATAAAGTTGATTTAAGAGATAAAATTTTTTAAAAACCAAAATTTGTACAATTATTGTATATAAATTTTATTAAGAAATAAAATTCTAATATTATTTAATGGAAAAGTTTTTTCAATTTATATTTCATTAGGGAAAGTGTAAAAATGGTTGCAAACATAGTGAAACTTATCAAATCATAAAATTTATATCTAATAAGGCACTAACATGGAATTAAAGAATTTTGAAAATCTTATGAAATTTTATATATAAAATAGGGTCTATGATGTCGAGATGTCAAGAAGGAATTCGATTTAGACCCTGCAGATACAAAATTTGATATGAAATGGGATATTTTAAGGGGTGGGGGAGGGGGTCTTGTTTGACCGGGAGGTGAAGGGTGGGGGAGGGGATCTCGGCCGGAACAATGGATACTCTAAAAAGCTTAACCATTTTTATCCTATTAAAATTTACCAAATACTTGGACATAATATAAAAGGAAGCCCTTTGAGATTTCCATATAGTTACAATATTGACCAATATTATCAGCAAAACTATCTTTAAAATAGAATTATTATGTTCAAAACTCGTTGAAAACTTATAAAAGTTTATTAAATAGTTCATTTGTGGCATTAATGATGATCTTGTATCAGATATTTAATTTGAGGTCAAAGAAAACATTAGATATATTATTTAAATTGAGATTATAGACTGCCTTTAAATGTACCATTTAAGGTAAATCACTCAGAACAATTAAAATAAAGACTAAAAATACTACACAATTTAATTCTGTTAATAATCGCTTATATTTTATACATAAACCCCAATACGTATGTTCGCATGAGTTTGATAAGTGAATAAAAAGTTTTAAATGCATCAATAAATAACGAAATTTAAAAGGACAGATTTTAACTTAATTTGAGGGGGCCGATCCAGAGATTGCAAGTACGGTGAAGATGGGAAAAAATTGATGATTTTATTTTGAGGCCATACTTACCAGTCTTATAGAGTTTGAGACGCTGACCAAGAATATGTGGGGTTTGTACCCCATTGACCGATTGGTTGCAAAGTTCCACCGTTCACACTGGTTGTTTGGGGATCTGCTTTTACCTCCACATTTGAATTAAGTTTGATTTTTATTAATTAATAACTACTACTTTAATAATTAAACTAATAATGGAATCAACTAAGAACTAAATCTGCGATGGCTCTCGCACCCTCATTATTAGCCACGCACCTCACTTACTCTAAACTGAATTCACTGCGCTTTGCGCGCATCTTGAAGAGCAACTCACGTCCTCTCGATCCGTGTAATTGATTTTACGTAGTTGCATATTTCTACAAACTTTCTTTATAAACGCTGCGCTATTTTTACACTGTGATGTTTGTTACATTGAGATAACAGCATAGCTTCGCTTATCAGACAGTAATAATTTATGTGCATTTAAATCAATTAACAATAACTTCACTTGCACTCTTTGCAGAGTGCTTAAATACACTATTACTTATTCATGCAAGTGAAACAGCCCCTAGTGAAACAGCCTCCCTAATCTATATTATTCGCTTCGAACTTCTGCTCACTTTGTACGTTTATTGGGTGCAGTTAGTACTTTAAATCAGAAAGCTGACATTCCCTATAAGAGGGGGAATTTAGTCAAACCAAAGTCGAAATATAAATATGCGAAGCCCCTGCACTTTGCTCTCTACGTACTCTATTCTTCCACTATGAGGGAATTACTAATATTCTATTGTACTATAAATGAGGAGGAATGGAAGTTATGAAGTTGCAAATCATAATAATAAAGACATCCGCAATCAAAATCATAGTTATAATAATAATGAGAAATATGGCTTAACCATCCCTAATTTTCCTCTCACTCTCATATTCTAATTTTCTCTTAAAACTCCACTGATTTCCAGGCAGTTTGAGAAATCCTGGTTTTATTCAGGGGTTGCTAACTTTATTGGATTCTTGCCCTGTAATTGGCCAGCTCTAAGTTCCTAATTTAAATTCAGAATCAATTGGTAACAAACATCAGGGCCCAAATAATTTCAAAGTTAGGAGCTCCGCTCCAATCTCCCTCACTTTTCTTCAACTGCCCTAACTTACCCTCAGTTTATCTCTCAAGTACTGGTTCTTGCTATCAAGTCAACTAACTGTACTCACTCAGTCTTCAAAACTTTTTCAAAATTTCAAACCTAATCATTGATTCGTAGTAGCATGGCTACTTTCAAACTTGATGTACTAAAATGAAAATTTTGGCAGCATTTCAGGTTTCTCTGGTTGTTTAATAATTTCAAAGAAAATTGAGCTGTCAGCTTATATTACCAACCTATATCCCTAACTGACCTAAAAGTTGGTTTAGCCCAGTAGTTGTAGTTAAAAAGTTAAAAATCAAAAACTCTAAAAAATTTACTAAGTTTACTTGGTTTTCAAAACTTACAGCTATTTAATTAAAGACTAGTCTAAGTCAAAGTTTCAAGTGATGTTTGTTACACAAACTAAAATTTCAAGAATTTTAAAGGGGAAAAATTCAAAAGCTTAAAAGCTTTGCAGTAATCACTCTAGTAGTTGCAAATTTTCAGCTGAAAGAATCAAAGCTGGGGTAAAGATTAATCAAGCTTGGGTAATAGTGGCCACTATTAATTATATTTTAAAGCTAAACGTTTAAGCATAATTTTCAACATTGAAATTTCTAAAAAGTAACAAGCAAGAATCATCAAAGTAACAGTAAGAACCCTTTTAATAATTTTAAGAACTAGAATCATTAAAGTAACATTAAGAACCAAAGTAACAAGTTTAAGAACCCAATTTAATTAGCAAGTAAGAACCCAGTAGCATTTTTAATTTAATTTAATGAACCCAAAGTAACAGTTAACATTAAGAACTCCAAGAACCCTTTAGGAGATTATCTAGAATTTAAATTTGCTTTAGTAGCCTGGCCAGGCTTTACGATCGATTTAAATAACAAGTAACAAAGTAACAGTGAATTTTTTAAAAGTAGTAATTTAGAAGCAATAATTTTAACAGAACCCAAGATACATTAACAAAGAACCCAAGTAACATTAATTATAGAACCCTTGATTTAAAAAAACAAAACAATTAAAATTTACAAGCTTACTTTAGATTTTTTTGATTTTGATTTTAGAACTACTATTGAAGGCCTTCTTACAATGTTTACTGCTCGAGATTTTTGTTGAAAAATTGGTTTTGATAATTTGGTTTTGATTATTGAATTTGATTTTGATTTAAGGAAGAGCAAGTCTAATCATTAAATAAAAAGGATAATGATCAGTTTAAGTTTAATCAATCTACTATGCAACTGCGATCACTGGCTCTCCAAGTTACTTTGCCTCGAGTACATCCTAAGCTTTGTTTAGGCCCCCTGATGTCTCACTCACGTTTCACCACCAGGATACGGCAAGTTATTGATTAAAAGTTTAAGCAAGATCTGAATCATTTAAAAAACACAATGATCAGTTTAGTTTATTTTTTTGTCGCGAAGTGCGAAAGTATTTTATTATTTAATTAATTATAAAAATGACTCGAATTTATACTGTTTTTTTCGAGAAAATTTGAATATTCAAAACGGATGGCTATAAATCAATCCTGGAAATTGTATATAATTTGACCAAGTTCAGCAACTTTGATCCCCCGAATTCGATTAAACTAAGTTTGCCCTGAGGTTAATTAAATGCTTGCATCAAGATGCGTAAATAATTTTGAGAGAAATTGATTTGCCTAATTAAATTCCTAACTTGCTTATACCTACAATTAATTGAATTACCTGGCCTAGGTACTCACCCAGACCGTAGAGAAGCGTCAAGGGGCTTCAAGCGTTAATCGGCTCAGGGAGTATCCCTAATAGTAATTTCAGGATTTGTGAGTGCTTATAGATAAAGCCAATAGTTCAGCACTCATACTAATAGGAACGAGTTAGTCCTTAAAATTTTACTAGAAGTTCAACTGCCCTCACTCCATACCCTCATTTCTTATTAACTCATTATAGGTTAGAAACATTAGTAAGGCAATCAAGGTAGCATGTAAATGCACTATTGCTAAGTTACTTTACTTTCTTAGCTTAACTGATTAGGTCAAAGAAGATGCTCAAATTTTTCTTAGATTAGAAAAGGATTGATGTAAGTATCGATTTGATAATTACTTTATATACTATAGAAATGTGTAATTTAGAGTAAATTCTTAGTGAAAGTATAACAGTGAGTTTAGTATAAATCAGGTTACAAATATAGCAGCTGCCACAACTTTAAGTTGTAGTTTATAATTCATAATTCTCTAGCTAAAGTTGTTTGGTTTAGAGACTTCCATTCAAACAAGCACTTCGATTCACAAATCCTTTAGTGAGATTGCTTCTAAGGCTGCTGTTAAAACGTGATAAAAGCAGTGCCTCACTAAGTTCTAATTTATTCTGCTTATATTCATTCCCACCTCTTTCATAAATGCTGCCCAGTACCCTCTAAATTACGTTACTTAACATAAACTTACTTTGATTAGGCTCTTGTATTTAGTGGATTCAAGTCTCTGTTTTTATCCAGGAGTACATTAGCTCAGCTGGCGCAATCTTGTAATGATAAGGCCCCAAAAACATTAGAGGTAATCTTAAGTCCATGTACTTTTCCATAATATTTTGAGACCTGTGATAAGGAGCATTATCAATAAGTATCAAAGTATTTGATCTCCACTAACAGTCAATTGTTTCGAGTGTATTAATAAGCTTGCACAGAAAGTACAGGAAGGAGTGTTGATTAGTTCTGCCATGATTCACTGTATAAAACAACTCTCCTGTACTTGAAACCCCTATGATCAAATTCATTTATCTAAGTCTCTGAGAATTTGTAACTCTGTTCTTAACGTAAGGTGCAGTCCAGCCTCTGCGTCTTTCGTCTGTTTAGTTCAGAGTTCATTCATCGATGTTGATAATTCTCTTGCCTTTACTTAACTAGAGCACGAACTACTGTGCTGCATATTATCTCTGCAACTTACTACTATTACTATTATGCAAAGTTGAAATCTACTTGATTTATTTGTAGGTCATCATTAACTCATTTTTCAGGAAGCGTCTTATCATTTAATTACTGCACCTTAGCTAGATGTTCTTCTATAAGCTGCGCTGAATATCTGAAAGCTGTACAGGTTAAGTATCAAGCATGAGCATGTTAACAATATGCGTGCGTGCTCTGCTGTGAAGCTTCTTATACCTGCCTCTGTTAACTTACTTCAGGTTCCAAAACTTGGCTTTCTTGACTGGACTTTTCAAGTACCTTCGCAACTTGTAGTATGAAATGCCAAGTCTATTCATTATCTAGGAGTAAGATAGCTTTTCATTGTCTCGCAGTCTAAGTGACTCCTTTGCAAGCTTGAGTTCTTACTATTACTATTTCTTTTCTTTCCCCAACTGCTTTAGTATCCTACGAGGAACGGTTGCATTTAGTTGTGTATGCTAACCAAACACTGGAATCTAATCCTTCACTTTATGATTCTCAATAACCTTGGCTTCAAGAGCGTTCATATCAATACTTTCGCCTCGCTCAATCAAACTTTAAGGTTCTAAATCTAATTGTTTGTATTCAGTGTAAAGCTTTAACACTAACTAGCCAAGAGTCTTGAAGTCCTTATCACTCAGTAATGATGATTTAACTTCTTTTTTCACGCTTTTTCTATAAACCTCTTTGGGGTCAATGATAAATCCCTCACTTTCAAACTCTGAAATTTCATCACGAGTATCCTCGAATAGGGAAGTCATATCTCTTATACTAACTTATTCTATTTTAACGTCTGCAACTGTTATATTTCTCTAATATAGCATATTAGTGGTTAAATAATCCGCCTGATCTTAAGAATCTTCTGATTAACTTTACGAGCTCGGCTCTTCACTTGAGCTGTTACCATCGTAATCTTTATCTTCCAACTTGAAGAAATCAGAGAGTCTTGACTGTCGTCTTCCAGAATATGATTCCATGAGAAGATTCCTAAATTTAATAATAATGAATTCGTTTCGTGCTGGTAGGAAATCCGCTAGCGGAAATCGGATCGTGCTGGTGGGATTTCATTATTAGGAAAAGCACTCTCTGCTTTTAGTAACTGCAGTGTCTTCCTGAATCAAAATTGAGCTATATAAAATGGTGAAAGGCACCTAACTTTTAAATTTTAATGAACCAATAGTAACTTACTGGTATCAATGTTTCAGAACTCGCCCAGAAATGCAAAAGTAAGAAAGAGCTATACAACTTTCTTGCCCAAGACTGCCACGCTTTCTTACCCAAAGCAGACTCCACCAACATTTATTTCCTTAAGTAAATCATAAGAGCAGAGAAAGAAGTAACGATTAACTTACCCTTGTAACTGTTATTATAGTATGTAAGAAGAGACGCAGTCAAAGTGTCAGCAGTGCCTCAAATCGATGGACTTACAGTTTAAGACTTTCTCGATTATGCAAGAGGATCTGCAAGACTGCTGTAATACTTGCCTGATGAACGAGATTGGGTCCACCTAGACAGATAATGGATCTGTGACTTGCTCTTCACCCTAGACACCGACGGTGTCTCCTAGATGATTCATGATGCAATGCTCTAACGAAGAGAAAAGCTAGAGTAAAACAGAGATCTCGTTATAGAAATGAGACCCGAGTTCGTGGACGCTCTCAGCAGATGCCTTAACTTTAGCAGTAAGTTTACTCTCTCTTAATTTCGTGTGTAGCTGAGCGAGGTAAGGCTGTGAATCTAGTAAAGGATTCATCTAAAAGAAAGAGAACTCATGATTAAATGGACGAGGTAAAAGATTATGAATAAGCTTTAAAATAAGATAAGCAGGAATTCTTGCAGTAAACTAAAAAGTTGAAACAAGATCATGACAATTTGGAAAGTGAGTTGCTTGACTTACGCAAGATGAAAGACCAGTTTATGCTCAATAACAACTGATTGAACCTGCTTAGCGCAGCCGAGAACTTCAGATTCTGAATGCTGCTGCTTCTTTTCCTCCATGAATCTCTATATGCTATTAATAGCAAAAACTTGAATATGGTGAATTGCTTAAAAAAATTAAGATAAATCTCATATTCTTAATCTTGGTTTTCTCTCTGAATTTCTATGTTTATGTCACTTTTAAAGTGCCTTCTCTCACTCGAGGCTGCCTTCAACCATCTCTCCATTGTCTCTTCACTCTCTGGCAGCTCTGTATAAGTGCAACTCAATGATTTTTCTCTGGCACTGCGACGAGTAGTCAGCTCTCAAGTCTTATTTGATTCCTTGATTAATTCAAGCTTTTGTTAACCTTTCACTAATCTTCTCTTGGAACTTGCAGTACTGCTTTTACTTCTAGATCTCTCTCTGCCTTGAGCCTTAGTAATTTCATGGTGCTACCACTTTAAATTCCTTGCACCAATTACTATACCTGGTCGAATGGTTTATCTTGAAGCACAGGATTTTAACTCATCTTCTCTTCAATAAGCTCTATGAGAGAAGGTTAATAAACCCAACTTACTTTATTCAGCTTATCCTTCAACTTATTAAGGCTCTTTTTCTTCTTCAAGATTATCTTGCTTCACTACTGCTGCTGCGTTGCTTGCTTCATTTAGTAAAATTTTCAAAAAATTAGGTGAGAATATTAATTAATACACCGTGATGATATAATATAGCAATGCATAAACTATTTATAAAAACATTTAATAATATGCAAATGTTAATGATAATTATATTAAAATCTATGAAATACCTAAAGTTTGACTAACAAATTTTAATATTCTTTATGCTTTATTCATTAGGTTATTTTATTTTTCTAAAGTAATGTTTTTAATATAAAATTTACTCACTACTAATACTATTAATTTGTTGAGTAAGCTTTAGTTCATTTTATCAAAAAGTATTAACATATTTGATATAATTCATATTTATTTAATAGCCTATAATTGTTAATATAATATTTGCTTAATCTTTAAATATCTATCATTAGTTTAAAATAGTAGATGGCAAAATTGAATTAATAGATTAAAACTAAAACTATAGAACTTTTTGGTCAAAACGAAGTATCATTTACTCACGTATTATATTGGATTTAGAAGATCTAAGATAAGCAAAAGATAGTTTAAAAGTATATGTAATATGAATAATCAAACAATTTAACTAATATATAAAATGTAAGGCAATCGAGAAAAGCTGGGCAATATTTCTCGATTGCCTTACATTTCTAGTAAATAAAGCTATGGAAAATGATTTAGTTATTAAAATTAATATTTAATTATAAGTTACAACTGTATTAATCATTTAAATCACTTGAATATTTAAAATTTTGACCAATTGTAAGCTTTCTCAGTGAGAGCTACAATATGTTGAACGATTTCTCTTACAATATTATCTTGCTCCTAATCCTTTGAAAGCTCTGCAGAAATTGATTCTTAAGGCACCTTGTTTTATTCAACAAAACTATCCATTGCTTCTTATTGATTTTATAAAATTGATTATACTTGGTTGTGCTTGCGATCAAGTATAAGATCTATTTCTTTCTATACAACTATAAGCAGCTGCTCTGCACTATCATTAGAAGCATTCTTGTATAACACGCGCTGCCATCTACCTTTGGTATTAAGTCTGCCGATTCTACCAATGATTTATTCTTCAGATCTTCTTGAAAAGACATCAGCGATGATTAAATAAGTACCCCCATTTGAATTGATTTCATCATTAGTTTAGATGTCTGTTCCTCTTCCCTGTGCTTCATTAAATAAGTAAACACCATAGTTCTTGCTCGCATTCTTCATTAAATACCTGCCTTCAATGACAGACTCAATGACAGCGGCTGAGCCGGTGCTGAAGCTTTTGAAATCGAAAGAGGATTTCGAGAGGCCTGATTAAATAGCGTTGTAGTTATCAGAGGCGACAATTAAAACTGGGGAATTAGCAACTTAGTCCTTTATGAGTTCCTTGATTTTCTGCAAGTAATCTGCCTGATTTGAACTTACCAGCAAGTCTGGTAGCTGGGTCTTCTTATCACCTTGCAATTTATCAAGTGTAGGGAACACCACAGGTGTGCTTTGCAAAGCTAAGTTGAGACAGGTTTCCTCGGTTTGAGCAAGATGGCTGCCTGAAAAGCCGATAATACTTTTAGCTTGCTTGTAAAAATTAAGCTGGTTGACAATATTATCACTGGAGCCATCGAATAAAATCCAGTCGTATTCATCGACGAGCACGATACTCTCGCGCCAGACACTTATGAATTTAGGAGTCTTCATTTTGTTTCTTGAGTTGTGGCTGAGGAAAGAAGTAAATACCAGCGCTCTTAGCAATGAAATTAAAGTTCGAGTTAAGTGCCATCGCATTAATAACTTTTTAGAACTTCGTGAAATCTCTCTGCACAAAGTGCTCATTCTTGCCAATGATGATTACGGAGAGCTTGGTCTGAAGAGCTATAAGAATGGCTAGCGCAATGCAAATTAAGGTCTTGCCATTACCAATACCAAAATGAATTAAATGGCTTGCTTGCAAGTTGTCGCCGATATAGTTAATGCATAATACTTGAGAACTGTACAACTTAAATCCCAGATTTTGCTGCAACTTTTCTAGGGCTTCACTGACAGCCAACCTTTCATTCGAAGGCTTTGAATTGAAAGTACTTGCTAGTTAGTGCAAGGTATTTGCATTCTCAAAGAGTTGAAGTAGGTCTGCAACTGTCTTATCAGAGAAGGCTTCCATGTTGCGAGGCAAGTGCAAAATCCTTTGAATGTCAGAGCAGTCTCCATTAAGGCAGTTTTCAATAATATTGCTGTTCAGACTTACATTCTTTTCAATTTGAGCTTCTATGATTTACTGCAGAAGCTTCTAGATTTGCGGAATCTTGCCAACCCATTGTACGTCTCTATTCTGCAGTCTTTATGCAAGGCTTTTCATAAAGTAAACCATCGTGCTTGAATCAATAAGCTCTTGCTTCTGTAAGAATGTAGCCCTTGTAGTTGATATATAATCCTTGAGAGCATCAACAGTGTGAGAGCAAGATAAAGCACAAATTCTTACGAAGTACTCTGTGTATTCAACGGGAATATCTCTGATCAAATGCAGGCCACAGTCCTGCATTAGTAGAGTGATGAAAGGCACATTCAAAATGAAGAATGAAGAAGGTATAAGTCTCTAAACTTGAGAGTCAATTTCGAATAATTGCCAAGTCCGACCCATAAGCTGCACAATATAAGGGTTAGTTTCATCAAGTCTCAACACTTGAGCAAGCTATTTTGTGAATGCGGCTACTGAATTGAAGAACACAAAGTTTGCCAAGCCTAGAGCTTGCCTTGCATTGGGGGAGCGTACTAATAACAAGATCGATTCTTGTATTAACTAGTCTTCTACTTATACTTTTTCTCCTTAATAGTAACCCAAAGCAGCTAAAAGGATACGAGGCTTCGAGTCTTGGTCTAAGTTTCCATCGCTCAATATTAAATCCACCAGCAGAGAGAACAGGTTCTAGTGCATTTCCTGATCATTAGCGTTCTCAAAATTGCTTAGGAATGATAAAAGTGACTGAGTGTTACGGGTCACTATATCTTGCAAAATGCAAGACCTTTAATAATAATTAGAAGATTTGAAATTTTCAAAGTGTTTGATTAAGATCTCATGGCCGATGATCGCGCCATAGTTAATAAAGAGCTGAGGTAAGGGTTCTTTATTTGGTTTTTAATCGCTTGCAAAGCTTATGCTCGTAGTGAAGTCGCTCACCTTCACCTCTTCGTAAGTTGCAGTAAGATCAGGTGGCTCTGAAATTACAGATTTACTTTCATGGCTGTGCTTCGCCAACTTGGGTTTATTGTTATTTATAAATTTTCTCACGAACCGCTTGAAATCCTAAGTATTTTCAAAGCCTGCAAAATCCTCCTGCTCCAGCAGCAAACTTAAATCAAAGTTGTTTTAATGCAGAAACTCCTTTGCACGATTGATCTTGGCACTGTCTTGTGCGTTTTTATATTCAGATTTGATCCCCTTGATTTTACCCGCATCTTCAAGATTTACATTGGCTTGTAGATTTTCAAAAATCTGAGGGAAGTAGTCTTGTTCGGGTGCCTGTTCTGGCATCTGCTAATTATTGATAGGTTCTAAATAGAAGCTAATAACAAGGATTGAAACTTACCAGCAGCTGCATTTAAAAGTTGAGGAGGGTCGGTCTTAGAAGCCATCTCAAATCAAGTGACTGGATTCATCTGAATTATGCTAGATTTTAATGATTAATTCCACTGGATTTTAATATTAAATAGCTGGATTATTAAAATCTCGACTGGATTATTGCAATTTTACTGTATGGGTTGCTACTCTTTCACCTATATCCTCCGGATTTATTCATGGCTCACTGCGAAACCACTTCAATTAAGGAGTATTTACTATAACTCATTAGACAAGTAGCTTCAAGTGACAAGGAGACGGGTGGTTGAAGAGCTGTGATAAATTTCGCCAACTTTGGAGCTCGAGCCAATGCAAAATTGGCTTTTTGAAAAAATGTCGGAATCCGCGGTACCTTTCAAATTCAAATCCTTTCCCCGTCCATAACTGAATAGTGGCGAGTAGAAATGTGAAGAGGGGAATAGCTAGAAATTAATGGCACTCAAAATAGAAAATTCGGGTCTTCAGTTTGGACCTCGAAAAATGGCCTCTGGCTTAAGGCAACAGCCTGGATTCTTGATGTCAGGTCAGTAGGGTGGAATACTAACGTTGAAAAATCTAGAGAAGCACTCCAATGACCTACTGGCTTTCTGGTTGCTTTCAACTTAAAATTTCAAAATACACTAATCAAACCCTATTAATCAAATCAATATCAAACTATATGGGTGCCGTAATATTCTCAACTCTTCTTTTTCGATTCTCTGGATCAGCTCCCTCAAATTAAGTTAAAATCTGTGCTTTTAAATTTCGTTATTTATTGATGCATTTAAAACTTTTTATTCACTTATCAAACTCATGCGAACATACGTATTGGGGTTTATGTGTAACATTTTTGTATAGGAGGAAACGGTGGAGTAAACCTTATAAACAGATCATTCGTATCTCAAAATTCACTCAGTGCCATTGTTATTGGTGGAAATATCATTGCACCAGAAATTCAATAAAACTAGTCAAACGCCTAAATTTAATATGCAACAGCTGCAGGGACATCTAATTCAAATTAGTAGAGCAATGTAAGGGCAGGATCTCATCAAAGAGCTAACTCCCAAAGCATATAATTATACATAATATTTGTTGTTTATTAACTATGCTATAGTGTATTAGAATTAGAATGATATAATAAGACAATAGAGTATCTAACCATAAGCGTTACCTAATACTGGCTCATATGTAAATTATCATTAATAACAGAAATCTACCAACAATTAGCAAAACAATCTAAACCATTCATTTTTTTATCAATTCTAAATAACAAAATTGATTTACTATTTTATTTTAAACTTTTTCCCATTATTTCAGTAAAATTTTATTGACAGTCTTCAAAAAGATTTATTAATCAAATCAAAAGTTTAAATTAGCAGAAAATTAAGCTTTTTTAATTAAGCTTTTCAAAAAATAAATAGTTTTTAAATATAAAGAAACTCTAATTAAAATCTAAAATTAAAAATAACTTTGAGTTGATACATATAAACTTAAGATTCTTAGAATTTAAGCGTTTTAAATTAGATAAATTTAAACAACTAGCTTCATTAATCGTAAGCTTTGTTTCAATAGCAATAATAATAAATGTTGAATAACTACCAGCAACAATAACAGCAGCAGTAGTTTTATCAATAGCAGCTAAATCACCAAAACAACAGCCAAATGGTGCAAATGAATTAATAACCAACCCCAAACATCTGCAATTATCATTATAAAAACTACGTAGCCTACTGTATGATGCATAAAGAATTAATGTGCGAGGAGTGTTGCGATCTGTCTCATCACAAAGACCATCACAATTAGATTTTACTTTTAAAAGCAGCTGCTTAGAGCTTCCTAGCAGATGTAGACTTCTAACTTAATTAAATCATGTTACAAAGAGCATCTGTTTCTATGTGTGAGGGTTTCAATTTGAAAAACTAGATAAGAAGGCAAGTTATCGATTTCTTTGATGAATTGAAGAAATAAATTGAAGACATGCAGAGAACTAAACTAGATGAATTTAATAAGCTCTTCAAAGACACTAATGTAACAAACATCAAGCAAAGGGCTTAGGATCTAAAAATGAAAATAGACACTTATGAGAGATTCTTAGCTGAGAAAAAGTTTGAATATGAACAAAGAAATTATGTTGGATTTTTAACTAAGACTTAAGAAATTGATAACATAGTCAAACTAAGCGAAAAATTACTCAAAGATTCCCAAGATTTAGTTAAGGAAAAAGATCAATAAAGAAGTATAGAGTTCATTTAAGACAAAGAAAGAGCAGAGAGTAAAATAAGAGCAGTTATTGATAAAACTTTGAAAGTTCCTGTGCTTAAATACAATAGAGACATGCTAGACACCTTGCATTTCTTTGTTTATAATACGCATAACTTGTTTATGTACAATTTCAGAACTCATAGTTACAGATCATACGTGGTGAATATTAAGATTCCTGCTAACTTTATGTCTGTTGAAAATGAGGAAGGCAGAATATTTTTGACTGGGGGTGGAGAGCCAGGGAAAGCAACAAAATTCTGTTATGAATTTGTGGAGGAAAGATTAGTTTAAAAACGGGACATGCTATTTGAAAGAAGAGCTCACACCTTAACAAGCGTTTTAGTGGATGGGAAGAAAAGTTAAATCTTTGCTATAGGTTCTTCACTTCCTAATGAATCAATGAATAAATGTGAAGTCTATGATGTTGCTACAGATTAATGGTAATAAGTTGCAAATCTTAACACTAAGAGAAACTTCCATACAACCATAGCTTTTGATAATGCTTTTCTATATGTAGTCGCTGGTTTCAATGGAGGCTAAAGAACTAATTTAATTGAGAAGTTTGATTTGAAAAAGCGTTAATAATGGGAGACTCTCAACTTGAAAATCAAAGAAAACACAAACTGGATATGTTTGGAGGGCTGTGGTCTTTTCTAAATATAGAAGCATATATTGATATTTGGTGGCTTTACAACTTCAGACCAAAAGACAAATCACTGCTACCTTTTCAATGTATAATCAAATGAAATTGAGCAGCTTAATTGTAAAACTAGAACTTAAAGTAACTTCTATTAAAGACAGCCTAAGGTAGGAGCAGATGGCAAACTCTATTGTGTTGAAACTAACTCGCTTGACTTGCATGTTTTCGATATGAAGACTTTCGAATGGGACTTTATTGACAGAAAGTTTATAGGTTGGTGAACACTATTCTTATCCATAAACAAAAATTGTATAAGATAATAAGAACTCTTTCTACTCTAACAAGTTTTTTCTATAAACTATATTTAAATAATTCATAATCAATTGATCTTGAAATTATATAAGAAAAAATTTAAGTGAATTATTAATAATAAAAATGAATGGAAATATTCTATATTATGACAAGGGACCCCTAGCTGAAATTCTCAATAGTAAAATAGATATTATGAAAAATATATTAATAGATATTGATGAATCATTTGAGAAAATTGATTATGATAGTGGGGTTGATCAAATGGATGATAGATAACATGATTCTGAAATTTTAGACTAAAATAATTAGGAATATGATTAAAATAGAAATAAAAGGCAATACTTTTAAGATGAGATTATCAAAGAGAAACTATAAAACCTTGAAGAATTTTAAGAAAATAAAGATATCATAGAAACTAAATAAAGCTAAATAAGAAACGAAATGAAAAAGCAGTTCCTGATTGTATGGAATTATTTGATAGATATAACCTTATTTTCTAACAAAAGTTAATCAAGCACCCTTAGATAGGGTATTGCTAATCTGATAACAACTAATGATGAAGAAAATCTAAAGAATCAAGATACAATTTACACTAAAGCAGTTATTGCAATATCTGTAATTTCAGGTATTGTTATCTTTGGTTTATCATCTTTCTCATAATAAGTATTTTTGATTCCTTTATTGTTTTGGGTCTTGAACAAGTTGTTAAGTTATTAGAAGTTAAGATCAGAAATAGTACATCAAATAAAGTAGCTATCTGCTAATATAACAAAAGTTATTAGTATATATCAGAAATATATCCAAAAGATTAGTGAGCTTGAATATTTCTCAAAGTAATTCTTTCAATCTTTTTTAATTTATCTATAGAAACGATGAACAAAAGCAATAGCAAGTACAGAAATTCATATAAATCTTAAATACATAATTGAACCTGCTATTAAAAGACTTGCTTAAGCTAGAAGATCCTATAAAATTAGACAATATCTTAGATACAAAGCAATTTTTCAATGTATTATTGCAAGAATTATTTAATTTCTACTTAATAACTACTCTTGCCAAAGTTAAGCAGGATCATGAACCTATATAACTGCTTTGTAATAATCTTAAAACTTAAAACTTTATTCTTGAAGAAGTTAATATGAATTTAGAGTGTGAACTGAGTAAGTTCATTAATCAGACAAAAATTAAATAAGAGTATTAGGCTATATAGCTTGAATTAAGTTCATAAAATGTCTTAGAAACCTAATATACCTTTGAAATAAAGAGATTATCTGATTACATGATTTAATGTGGGTTGGATCTGTAAATAATTCAATCTGACATGAAATAATAATTGGCTGAGAAATCACAGAATATTAATGAAATTAAACATAAGTTTTTGAGTTTCAATCTTAATCAATTGAATAATGTGCAGCAATTATATGCGAAATGTCTAAGTTTGTTTCAAGAAGATAATTTAGAGAAGTTTTATGAGGAATAGCAGAAGTTTCATTTTAAACTAAAAGACTAAGTAGGAAATAAAAATGATAGTGAAGAATCTACCTTATTAGACCAAAAAGATATAAAATTAGAGAAACTATTTGATGAAAGAGGAATAAAATCTCAATTACCAATTAAAACAGAAGTATTTGAGAATTTTGAGCTAATAACTCAGCCAATTTCATAACTTAATAAGATAAGAAATGATTAGTTATTCAATATAAATATCATTTCTTAATAAGAAGAAGCAAAATTGCCATCTGCTAATTTCTTATAAGAATTGAAATCTCAACTAAAGAAAAGATAAGAATAAATAGAAAATTCAGAGAATTTAGTGTTTAAGGAATTTGATTCACATCAAGGAAAGTTCATCGAAATTAGTAAGGAAGACAGAGAAGTAAAGGCAAAGCAGTTGGAGTTAAAATTAGATGAAATTAAGGAGTAAGAGAGGAGAGAAAAGAAACAATAAGAAGCTGAATAAAGGAGTATTATATAAGAGCTCAAGATGAAGCAATTTATGTAGAGAGATTAAGAGGATGAGGGTAGTAGTAACATAAGAGGTGGTGGAATGGGAGACTTATTTGCAGAATTAAGAGCAAAAGCCAATAAGAACCTGCAATAAGATGAAGTATTTGAGTGATATAATTATGATTTACTATTAAATTTAAACCTATAATTAATCTGATAATTATAACATTAAAATTAAAATGGATAATTAGGTTCCATCAAATTAAAATGGTTAAGAATTGTTATTTAACTCTTAGAAATCTTAGGATACTCGATCGTTGATGAATAGCTATATAAACAATAACACTCAGTTGAATTATAGAGAAAGAATAAAAGCATATCATTAACTCAGGAATGAAACAAAGCAATCAAATTCACAATCAGTTACCTCAAATTGTAAGTCTCAAAGGGACTATATAAATAGCTTTATAAAAAATAAAAAATTTCATTTAGTTAATGCTTATTTTCAATAATTTTCTTTTCAAAATAAGTAAGTTTATTAAACTACTATTTATTAAGTTCTAAATAAAATTACAATAAAAAATAGTTGTGTGCAAATTATGTTTTCTTCATAATCATTTAAAAATTAATTTATTTGTTATTGTATTTAATGGATTAAATAAACCCCCAGTAAGTCCATTTCACAAGTTTCTGTTGATATTAATATTTATTTATAGATAAGCAGGTTTCATAATCAAACTTGATAAGTCACAGATCTTCGCTACTAATAACTAGCGATTAAAAAGTAAAAGCTGACGAAAGACTCCAAAATCTCAAAAACATCTTTAAATCCCTCAATATACAGACAGTCCAAAGTTCATCTCAAAGTCAAGATTTTACAAATAAAAGTTTGATTGAATAGTAGTAGAATGTAGGAAGTAGCAGCTCAAATTATTATAACGACTAATTAACTAGTGAAAGATCTTCAAAAAAGAGGAAACAATCACAGATTAATAGATTGAGCTAGGCTTAGACAATTTAAATTATTGATAGACCAGCAAATTCATCAAGATTTATGAGCAAAAGAAGCACATTTAATAGTAATTCTAAGGATATGTAGAATATTGATACTACAGATAAGCAAAATAACATTATTGATTTGGATTATTGTAGGAATACATTTGATTTAAAAAAATAATTTATAATTAAGAAAAATATAAAAATTGGCAATTAACTTTTTGGAAACCTAGACAATATGGTACTTTTTCGAAAGAAAATTAAAAATTAGTTGGACTTTACAATAGGCGGTACCACTCTATCGCATCGTAGGAGCGAGATAAATCGACTTTAATATTGGGAGATTTGTTCAATTAACCTTAATGCTAAAATTAAAGTCGATTTATCTCGCTCCTACGATGCGATAGAGTGGTACCGCCTATTGTAAAGTCCAGCTAATTTTTAATTTTCTTTCGAAAAAGTACCATATTGTCTAGGTTTCCAAAAAGTTAATTGCCAATTTTTATATTTTTCTTAATTATAAATTATTTTTTCAAATCAAATATATTCCTACAATAACAAGATAAAGAAAAAAGAGATCATTTCGAGAAGATAAGGAAAGTGAGTTTGAGAAGATTGCTCAGAAATAAAAGCAGTTTGATTTCTCAAGACCCTGTAAAAAACAACTTTAACTCTCTTACGTAAAGACATAAAACAGTTAGCAAATAAAATGGGAAGATTTAGAAACTTTAATTATCTAAAAGTATAACTAATTTTAAAGATACAAATAAATCTAATTTAAACTCAAAATTTAATGACAACGGTGAAATACAGCTTAATATCAAAATGGATAAAGTAATGACTAATTATTCCAAAATTAATCTAAACACTAATCGAACAGAATACTAATAATCTGAGTAACCTAACACTCATAGATCCTCAAATCTTCTAAAGTATTCTTAATAAACCAAGTTATCAAGTAGAATGAGTATTTCAGAGTAAACTTAATTAACAAATTAACAGATTTAAAAGTATCTGCAAATTGTGGAAGTTAGTGGGTAAAAGAATTAATATAACGACTATGAATCTGAGAAGCAAAATCAAAACCCCATAATTCCTCAATGAGTTTTATATGAGTTTTGATTGATGAGGGTAATGTTGGGGATTAGGGTTTTTTTTATTTGTTTCATTTTGTTGTTAAATTCAATGTAATTTATTATTTTCATGGTTGACATCTTTAATATTTTACTTTTTATCATCACTACCTCTACATAAATGTTATGTAGAAATTATTTCACTATAAAATTTTAATGATAGTACATTAATTGTTTGCTTTGCTTATTTAATTAGAATAGAAAATTTTATGAAATCAGCTTCTTATAATTCTAGGGAACTCCATTTTTAAAATGTTTTGGTACCAATTAAGAATAATTTTAGATTAGTACTGGTACCAATTAAGTTTTGAACCAATTTGGAACTTTTCCATTAAAACCTCATTTTCTTAAAACTAGGTACTAATTAAGTTTTGGTACTATTATATTGGTACCAATTAAAACAAACGGAATTAGTACTAGTACTAATTAAATTTAAAAAATTTAGTACTTATTTAATGGAACTAAATTGATTAAAATGGAGATCCATCTCTGAACCTTATTACAGTTTTTGCAATCTTTATCGACATATATTTACAGGTTGACCTCCTATAAGTTGGCCATATTTAATAGGTGTCTAAAATTTTAGTGACATTAAAATTACAAAATTTTAAGATTGATCTCCATTTATAACAATTTATTAAACTAAAACATGACAAAACTAAATCTACCAAACACATTAAAATGATTCATTTTAATGCATATATTTTATTTAATATTACTTAAGTTAACAAACTCTTTTTTATTGAACAAAAATATGTCAATAAATAACGCAAGCTAAAAGAAATAAAAGTATTGTATCGAATTTGAAAATACTTAATGATAAAAAATAGAAAATTATATGTGCATAAATGCTAAATTTTTGATTAGATGTACTAATCTATTTTCTAAAAAACGATCAGTTAAAGTGATAACTTTTTAAAATAATGTAAAGTAGAAATAAATGTGAGTCAAACTTATCAATTCTTAATAAAATTGCTATAATATGTATGTAAATATGATAAAATATGAGTATAAAGAAAATGATCATAAAATATTTCATAATTTCATATCAAGAGTGAAAATGATATTTCCAAACAAAAATAAACCCTAATCCCCAAAATTATCCTCATCAATAAAAACACATATAAAACTTATTAAGAGTTTTTGGGGTTTTGAATGCTGGGGATATAATTTAGACGTCAAAGCAATAAATAAAGCAAATGCATTAAAGCCTCAGAAATATCTTAAATTTATATTACTTTTAAATATTTTAATCGTAGTAGCTGCCAGATACCACAAAGAACTTCTCCCAGGTCGACCTCTATTGATAGATTTAATAGAAGATCAGCCATCTTTTTGCAAACTAATTCCTCATGATTCTAAGAGTCCAGCTGTCTTCAAAATTGAATTGTAAGGAGAGATGGCAAAGAAAAAGAAACCAGAGTTCAAAATATACATCAGCACAAAAGTTAAAGAGCCTACTCATAATAATCATGAGAAATTTGTGGATAGTGTAAGTTTATCTTAATTCTTGATAATTTTAATATAGGAACTTCGGTTTATGTTTAAAAAGGGAAAGATAGGCGATGAATTTAAGTTCAACACTAAGATTTACCTAACAATACTTTCGAAATAAGCAGGGTCAATAATCTTAACAGTTTTATTTCCACATGATAATATATCACAAAATGACAATAATTAAAAGAAACAAATACCACTGAGGATTAAGCAGAAACAACTTGATGAAAATGGATAGGAAATTGAAGTTGAGTATATCAGAGATATAAAGTCTATAGAGGAATCATTTGATAGTAAGAATTGATTATTGTTCTTTAATTATGGAATACAGGAATCTTGAAGAAAGAAGATGCGAAAAGAGGTTTGGATTCGTTCAAAGACTATGTAGGCAAAAATAAGTCAATCATGAGGTAGTGGAGTAGGACTAAACTACATAATGAATTTGAGAGCAGAATCAGGAAAATTGAATATCAGCAACTTGCTGTTTCCAAAAGACAAATGAATTACTTTATAATATTTTATTAAATGATTGACGAAGCAAAACGAGAACGAGTACAATATCTACTTAACAAAAAGGATATTATGCTTGCTTAAGTAAGATTTTCACTAAATTTTCAGTTTACAAGTTAACTAATATAGAAAGAAAAAATATTATAAGCTAAAAGGGAATATTTGATTAAAATGTAAAGGAACACCAAGTTTGTGAAATTAATGAGGGCAAAGCAAGTCATAAAAGAAATTTTCATATAGTTTGATTTGCAATAAAAGAAAAACAGAAATTATTGGGACAGATATAGATGCTCTAAAATTATTGGAAAGTCATTCAGAAAAAGAGAAACAAGAAAAGTCTATACTTTAATTTTAAATTCTATTTTTATGAAAGGCATCAATTTCAGTGTCAGAACAGCAAGAATGACAGCTATGTAAATAATTCTGCAATATTTTTATTTTTCTTTAGGAGCTTAATATTTTTCGCATAAACTTAATCTGACATTCAAAGAAATAAAGCTAAAGAAATCATAAAACAAATTCTAATTGATCACGAGGCATCAAGAAGACTAAAGACTTCCTTCTTCGACTTTTACAGAAAAAGTAAATTAGATATTTCAAATCACTTAATTTAGTTGTTTACATTTAAAATGCAAATTTCCAGAGAGTACAATCAAAACCCCAAAACCCCTTAGTGAGGTTTATAAGTGCTTTGATTTGTATGGTATAGTTGGGGTCTTATTGGGATTAGTAGAGAAAACGCAGGTTTTATATGAATTTAATGATTATTTAATGAGTATTAGTGTACTTAATTCAAACAAATTTTATCTGTTTATCTTTGTGGCATCTCTTGAACTTAGCTCTCTTTAGTGTGTCAAGTATATCTTCTAATGATGATCTTGGATATGCTGGAGCTCTTACTATGATCATCTCAACAATTTTTTTAATCTCAGTGCATACATCTTCTTGCTTGATATGTTTAACAGCCAAACTTATGGATTACTTTTATTGCTTTGTTCCGAAGTAAGACATACTTTCCATATCGCACTCTAAGATAATTGCTGCTACAGCCCAGACATCCCACTAAACAGAGCCATTAGTCCACTTCTCTCTTATTGGGAAGTACCCAGGTGTGCCTAGTACTTTAGCTAAAGTCACTATTTCTTACCTTATTTCTCTATTGAAATCAATGACTACTATTTTTAAAGGACAGAGATTAAGCATTACATTTTCTGGCTTCAGATCTCTATGAACATACCCCAGATCATGGAGCTCATTCACACTCTTGGTCATTTCCGTGAGTATCTCATTCAAGTCATCTGGGTATCTATTATGGTAGAGATAATCTCTTAGAGTCATTTCAAACTTCTTAAGTCGTAGTGCAATAAAATCATGTCCAAGAATAACTCCATCGAGTTTTAGCAAGTTCTTGCATTACCTTTTATGAGCCTCTCTAAGTATTATGTATTCATTGGCAAACTCATTTTGATACTGCTCGTTCCTAATAAGATATTTGAAACAATATACCTTATAAGCATACTCATCAACTACTATGAGTTTTGCCTTGTTAGGCACATCAATATGTAAATAGTTGTCAATGCAAAAACTGAGATCTACTGCATTTAATGCAGGTATATACATAGCTCTCTCTTACAAGCATGCTATATATAATTCATTAACTGTTTATGCTTCTTAAGTCTCTCTTCCTGCTCTCTATGACTCCATAGTATTGGACTTTCTCTTGGCTGGTATAAGTTTTTATGTTTATTTATCTTGCATTAAAAACTCGCTTAAATGATGTTTTTGCATGTGTCTTTTAACTTTAGCTGAGTGAGTGTAAGACTTCATGCAAGTCGTGCACTAATACCTGCCATCGACTTTATCATGCTTAAAATATACCTTGAATTTGCCAGAGTGTATCTCTTTGATATGCCTCTTTAAACTGGATTCGGTTGAGAAGAAATTCAAACACTCCTTGCATTCGAAAGGTTTTATTTTTTCTATTGGTTGCTGTTCCTTTTCTTCCTCAACCAATACATTTTATGTTTAAACTCCCATCTCTGCTCTAATCTTCTTATCTTTAACTATAATTGTGAAGAGATCTGCTTCAAACTCAAGATCTCTTAGCTCTATCTCCCTCTCAACATAAATAACCTCTGGCTTTTTAGTGGTGCCAAAGTTCAACTATGATTATCCATTGCAAAGAAAAACTGCTTTTCGATTTAAGTTAGCCGCCATGTTTAAATTCAAATTTAAATTTCTATTATAAAGCTCTAATAATCTTTCAAGTTATAGTAACTCTGAATAGGAGATGTCACAGCAGCAATAATGGTTGATTAAGAGATGTTAGAGTTCATATTTCTACTAAGTTTATTACAATAAGTTTTCTTAATTCATGCTTAATATTTTTAATTTTGGTACCAACTTAGAAAAAATTCAGGTTGGTACTGGTACCAAATAGGTTTTAAACCATTTTGGAACTTTTCCATTAAAACCTCTTTAGATTAAAAGTAGGTACTAATTAATTTTTGGTAATATTAAATTGGTACCAATTAAAATTAAACGAGATTTAGTACCAGTACTAATTAAATTTAAACAAATTTAGTACTGATTTAATGGAACTAAATTGATAAAAATGGAGCTGAATCTCTGCAGTTTGTTACAGCTTCTGCAAACTTTTTCCATGTATCTTTGCAGGGTTGACCTCCTATAAGATGTCCATATTTAATACTAAGATTTTAAACAATAGGATCCAGAAGTCTATAAATTATAATTTGAAATTCATTAATAGGAAGAGGAACAAAGATGGAATCACTCAATGATCAAATGAAAAGAGTCGAGGCTCAAGAAATGATATCAAGATTCAGAAGTAAGGAAGATCTCTATCGATACCTAACTTTACATGGTAAGATAACTTGATGACTATTATCATATTATACAGTTAGTTTATTCCTTCCAACGATGGAAGGTACCAAAATTTCATTCTTGAAAGCAATACTTTGTGAGGAGAAGAAAGCTTTTAAAAATAAAGAGATTAAACTAATAGAAATTCCCAACTACCCTGAGATTTCAGTCACTAATCTTTATGAGGAAGTGGTAGTTAACCTTCCTCCAAAGAAACAACTCTCTAATAAACTACCAGAGAGGAACTTTTTCTTTGGTGTTCTTGGTACAATAAAAGAGGAGTATCTCAGAGAAATAATTGAAGAAGCACATAAGAAACGATAACTATCTCTCCTGAAGACTAGAAAAAGCAAGGCATTCTAAATAAGCTCAGCTTGGCTAGAGGAACTTAAGAAGCATCCTTATCTTTCAAGTAAGCTTTGACATATAACTTTGTAGGAAAATCTGGCACTGGCATATATCTTATGAAAGAGCATGCAAAGGTTCACAGAGAAAGAAAGTCGCAGACAATTTATGAGGTGAGCAAGAGGCTTTATAAAGATGTCTAAAAACCAGATGAAATGAACATAGATGCAGGAGCTGGCACTAAGAGAAGAAATATGGGCCCAACCAAGCCATAAGAAGAGGCTAAGAAAGAGAAGCCAAACACCTTTATGGGTTAGTTTAATATGTGAACTTATTCATTCATTTAAATCTAAAACTTATTTATAAACTTTCATTCTCCCCTCTCTCGCACATACGCTCACTCTCTTACAGCTGCTTTGAATTAAGTCTACTGTATCGATGGGCAAGTCATGCATAAGATGATACAGCAGCAGCTTCTTGTATTGAGTCTTGATTTAACTCTAGTAGAATTCAATTCCATTAAATTATGGGCTATAAGGAACGTTGTATACAGGAGTTATGTTTAGCTCTTCATAAGCTTTCTTAGACTCCTTAGTCTTATGAACTGAGAGGTTATCAACAAACAGGATGATCTCTTGGTTACTATAGAATAACATAACTCTCTCGGCCTGAATCTTCACTTATACCAGCTAAAATTGCATGGGTGACTACCTTCACTTTTTAATCATAGACTTCTATATTATCATACTTCTTATACCAAGACTTATTAATAAAGGTGTTGAAGGTGAATACAGCTTCATCAGCGTGTATGAACTTGATGTTATTAGTAATAGCTCTCTGCATTTAATCATATATATAGTTTAAATTATTACTATAAAATGGCACTGTAAAATCAATCACTCTCTTCACTCTGTTGACAGTCTTGAAAGTAATACCATTTCTTCTATAAATATTGGCTATAGTCTAAGGAGAGATACGCATGTCAGGAAACCTGCGATGAAACATCACAGCTCGCTAGTCTAATGGAAAGTGTGCCCAATACTTCAAAGTCTTCGAGTCGCAGAGGAAGTCAATATGAGCCTGAGAGAACTTTTATTTTCTTGCAGGATGCGTTCAACAACCAGAATTAAAATGCTAAACAGCTAGCAAGCAGTGATACCTAACAGTTGAGGCACTCTTGCGTAATAACTTTGCTATAGCTGAATAATTTAGTACAGGTTTGGCTTAGTCTATATTAATACACGTACCATACCTAAGCTTAAGCAGTAAATCTAAATATTACTCATCATAAATAGACCCTAAATTTCGCTAATTTCTATTTCTCATTTTGCAAATTGGCCTAATTTCTCTACTAACCCCAATAAGACCCTAACTATACCATAAAAATAAAATCACTTATAAACGTCACTAAGGGGTTTTGGGGTTTTGAATCCATATAAAACAGGTTTACTTTTCTAAAAAGCTATTGGGATACAGAAAAATTGCTGATAACTGGAGTGCTCCTACACTATAAAAAGAACACCAGAAAAACTAAGGCTTTAATAAGAAGGCTTAATGAAATGAGTGAAAAAGTTAAAAATCAAGTAATTAAAATCTACTTCTATTTTTGCAAAGACACTTACATTCAATATTCATTTTAATTAAAAAATATAATTATTAATAATTTTACAAATCAAATTGTAAAGTACCTAAACTGGAGAATTTAAAAACTAAAGTTCCAAAATAAACCAATTGAATTTAACTGGCTAATAGAAATAGAACAAATGCAGTAAAATATTAAATCAAGAGAATCCTTGCTATTTGATAACTTGAACTAATTTGCAGAGCAGATCATTTTTAGGCCTTAAAATTAATAAAACAAAGACTATAGTAGAAGTCCATCTCCTTAAATCTCACCTAAGAGATAGAAATCTTCAAGCCCAGATAACATCAGAAAATATTCTACAAGTAACTACTCCCTTAAATTGACAAATTAGAACTCACTTTAACACCAGAAATCATAACAAGATGATAGAGCTAATGAATAGCAGCAAGTCCAAGGATTGATCAGACTTAAGACTATGATGATTAAGAAGTAAAGTACAAATAAATTTGGGTAGGCTATTGATTAAGATAATGAGGATATTGAGGAGGTAGTTATAAGAGATCCAGGCCCTCCACCTATTTTTATATTCATGCCAAGCAAAGAACAGCTACAGAAAATGATAATCAAAGCTATTGATTTCTAAAAAGAATATGAGAAAAATTTAAAATCATTGATTAACTGATTATTATTATTATAGCTTACTATTTTATTATGGTTGTGTTAATTTGTTAATAAAATCTCCTTCCCTCTCTTTTTAATTAGTCTTATTTGTTAATTATAAATTAAGTTTTATTAATGAATCTTTTAAAGAAATCTTACGGATTGAAGGGTAAAGGGAAAGGTAAAGGAGGTAAGAGTGGAAACAAATTTGGGAAGAAAGGACCGGTAACTAAATCTTTAAAAGCTGGTCTACACTTTCCAGTTGGCAGGTTGCATCGTCAGCTGAAACTTAGAACACAGGCTTCATCAAGAGTGGGAGCTACTGCCGCAGTTTATTCAGCTGCTGTCTTGGAATACCTGACTGCAGAAGTGTTAGAATTAGCAGGAAATGCTTCTAATGATTTGAAAAATAAAAGAATCACACCCAGACATCTCACACTTGCCATAAGAGGCGATGAGGAGCTGGATACACTAATTAAAGCGACTATTGCTGGTGGTGGAGTCATCCCACACATTCACAAGAGACTAATTACCAATACAAAGAAAACTAAGAAATAGTTACAATCTAAGTGATCATTCAGGGAAACATAAATGTACAATTAATTTCTTAACAATAAATTGCACCCAATTATTCTTTCTAATACTAACATTTATCCTCAATATTAAAATGCTTATATAATATTTATTGCTATTATTATTTCTTAGAATCAAAACCCTTATAATATTTGGAAGATAATTTTATATTTTATAATTTTATAATTTTATAATTTTAATTGCTGAATTTATATTTTATTAATTTAAAACTATTTGATATAAAATGGTTTAGGGGTTTTATAAATGTCAAGTGTGTTAGTGTTATTAAAGTTGTTTTGGGAAACTCCACTGTGATCATGATGAAGGTTTGAATCGGCATAGCTACTGAGTACATCACTTTACATTTTGTTCTCTTCTCCTTAATGATTCATAGCCTTTGCACTCTTGGCTTTAGCTAATGGTATCTTAAGTGGTCCATGTATCTATGAATACAATTTATCATAAACTTTGTTTACTTTTTACAAGTCACCGTTTTAATTAAGACTTCCATTTTTTCGAAGCTCTATAAGATCTTTCAACATTTTCACTCTATCTGCAAGTCAGAGGCAAATAATATAATTATTTGGTAATTATAAATGTGAAGTTCAGATCTGAACTTAATTATATTTTTCCACTAAAATATACTTAATTATAACTCATAAATTCTGAACTGATAAAGTAGATTACACTTGTTTTTTTTATGTTTAAAACTGTAAAATATATTTTTATAAATAGGATTAATGCTCATTAATACTGAAATTCTTCATTGCAAGACTTAAATTCCTCTTCTATATTATTTACTAAACTTGAATTCAAGTCTAAATTATGAGGAATTACGTTATTATTATTACTTTTACTACGCATCTACTCTAATTCTTACTTGTGAATGTTTTAATTACTGTTAGATTTAGAAAACATAGAGTTATTTGAGGTTCCTAGTTAAAAACCCTTATCAAAGTCAAATGTGACGCTATTGAAAGAATTTAAAGTTATGATTTCTTGTTCATCTCTAATTTGATTTATTTGACCAGAATTTGTATTATTTCTTGATAAAGTATAGGGAGGATTTTCTTCTCCGCTTGAAGGGTTGAAGTAATTTTTGTAATCACTTAGATTTTTATCTTGGTTTTTGTAAAATTAAGACAGCTTTTTGTGAGGATGTTTAAGAGAGCTCTTTCGTTCATTTCTATCTTAGTTAATATTTGGTGAAATGCTTTTTGGTTAATGCATATTAACAAATTATTTCCTGTTCAATAAATTGAACAAATTAACTGTGAATTAGAAAAAGAATTAATGATACAAAAAACCCCCAAGACTATTCCTTCTTCTTGAAAATTCCTTTTATACGATTTCGTAAATAATAGTAATTAATAGGAGATATGCAAATGTAGTTTAAAGATTATACCTTCTATACCTAATAATTTATAAAAATTAGAAGTCTAAGTTGATGATAGTTTAGCCTCTTTCTTTTCGCTACGATAGCTTCTGTATCTTAATCTAGTGTAGGATTAATAATCCTTCTATTGCTTCCTTCTAATGTCTAATTTCAGTTACCCCAGCATGTAGTAGTTAGCTCCATGATCACAGCGAACTTGCATCTCATGCAATAGACATGAGAACCCTCTTTTTACACTTATTAAATCTTAGTGTGATAGAAACTTAGAAGACAAATTTAAACTTAATTGTTTATGTTTGTTGAAATGCTTGAAATCCTATAATTTAAATTACATATAGTTTATGGTTTAATTATTATAGTGTTAATATCAGTAAATCCTTTGATCTACCTGTCCAATTTGTTTTGCTAGTTAAGATCAAAGCTAATCTTTTTAAAGTCGCTTATCTTGCTGACAGGAGTTAAGATTTTATTAGGTCTATTCTATTTTCCTTCCTTTTTCTCTTCCTTGTCTTATTATTAAGCAAAACCTATTGTCAATTCATCCTTGCTACCTTTTGCACTAGTTTTTAATGAGAAATTACTTGATGATGATTGTTTCTTATTGATCATTTTTTGTGCATTTTTAAAGCTGCTTGAATATGATAAACTTCCTTCCATATTGTAGTACTCTTCATTATGATTGGTATTTTACATTTCGAAGGTTGAACCTTATTTATCAACTATATATTCATCAAGTGATAAGGAATCATCAAGATACTTGCTGTCTTTAGATTTATCATAGATGGAAGATTTATCATTAAATTGCTATGAAAAGGGGGAGGGACTGGTTTGATTATACTCACTTGATGAAATCTGAAATTTGCCCAAGTATTTAATATCCACACAGCATTAAATAATAATAATCATTAAATGAATTTATTCTGGAGTGTGACTTATATAAGTTAATTCCTCGTTTAATAATTAATCCTTTACTCGTATCATCGAAATCCATGTCCATGTCTTCTTCTTGCTAGTCCTCTTTGATTTATGTTAACTACCTTTAAAATAATAATAATTTCGATTGGAAATTAGAGACTAATCGGTATAATTTCATCGTCTTCTGTATTATTTTCTAGTTTAAGTTCAATTGATTAAGATCCTTCATCTCTTTCAAGATCATCATTATCTTCAGGTTTTTCTGATATTGGTTAGCTTTTATTCTTAGAAATCCCTTTTACTTTTTATAATTTTCCAAGTGCCCCAGTGTTTGATAGTAAATTATCCCAATTGGGAGTCTTACCTGAGTATTTTTAAGTTAAGGCGAATTTTTTCTTTTTTTATTCTAAACCTCCCTTCTTCTTAACTTCATAAGGGCTTTGATTTTTTCTGAAAATATAAATTTAATCTCTTAGCTTTTGTTCAACTACTGTTTTGTCACAAATATTTTCATCAAAGATCATCTCAAATATTTTATGACTCTCTGTAAAACATATTAAATTAATAAATAATCTTACAATCTCGATCATCGAATACTGAAGATTAGAAATACGCTTCTCTGATAAGCTTATTTTTAAGTTTTATGTTACTTGTGTCATGAATAGAATTTTAAATTGGTTTATCGTTAAGTAAATCTCCTAATTTTGTCATTTTATTTTTCTCTGGATTATCTTCCTCATATATGTACGAATATGAAAGCGAATTTGTAGATCCATGCCATCCTGTTACATCTTCTTTATATCTTAACTTTTTCAATTTTTTGAAAGCTTAAATTAAATTCCCCTTTCTCTTGTTAAAGAATTAGCAACTCAACGCAATATGCCCTTTTTGATTGCAAACATAGCATCTTAAATTTATTACATGATAGTTCTCATCATCAACCAAGGAACTTTTAATTGTATGATAAGCTTACTAAAAAAAGTTAAATTCAATTTTAATTTACAATCGCTGTGATGTAGTCCTCTGCAATTTTAAGGAAATCACGTTTATGAATGAAGTAGAGTTCGCAATAGTCTCTCGATTTAGCTGTTATTAAGCGAGGCTTATCTGTGAAAAACTCTATTTCACCGAAGTTTCCATTAATTTATAAATCAATGAAGTATGAATGAGATTGCATATGTATCATTCCAACTTTTCCTTGCACTATATGATACATAAATTTCGCTTCATCTCCTTCCTAAAAACAAATTAAAAGAAGTAATCTTACTTGAAAAATAAATTCATCAATTGCACAAGTCTGCCTTTAGAAATAAAAAGTAAGCTCACTCAGCATGTCAAGTCCAAAAGGTTCTAGAAATACCATTTTTTATAGAATTCTGCCATTCAAATAGACTGTTATTTTTTCTCTTAGATTTTAATTGAGCATAGCCATGACTTCTTTCTCATCTATTTTTATTTCTTTTTTGTATTCCCACCAATATTCAAGGTAACGTCTGATTTTTATTTTTAGATCTGAAGGTACTTCTTTTTTATTCAGGAACTTAGTAACATAATTCATTTTTATGGGGGTATCAAAAATATAAAATTAGTATTGTTCCTGCTCTGATAATTAATTAAATATTTATGTAATTTCTTTAATTACAAATTATTTAATTTTTTAATAAACGATTGATTCACTAAAATAGCATGCCCATTTTTTCTTTATAGTTATGAGCCAGAATATTATACCTACTCACAATTTTCAATTTTATTGCTACTATCATCGCGGCCATTGCATAAATTCTTTCATAAGTCTAGGTAGGATGAATTTTTAAATGATTGATAGATAAGTATTGGGACACTATTGGTTGATCTTGTAGATCTATTTAAATTTTAATATATTGCAAATTTTCCAATTTATATACAGAAATAATAGTAGTAAAACGATTTTAGATTAGTTTGATTCTTATTATAGGACGCGATGGAAGTCCAGAGAAAAGAAAGAGAATGGAATACTATCATAGAGCTAACTCAGTTGGGAAAGCATTGCATTTAGAAAAAACAACTAGTAAAACTGTTGAGATCTACGAAAACAGGCACTAAAAGACTAACAAGAAATTCTTCATTTACAGTAAATATTACAATTATTTAAAGATTTTAGGTCCACCATCTTCTGACGAGGAGGAATATCAAGAGACACATGCTTGCATTAATTAATTATACCAATAAAAAATAAAATAAATAATTCAAATAATTAAGAAGAAATATCTATCATATTTTAAATGCTTTTAATATAATTATTGATTAACTTCTATTTTAATATTTATTAATTATTATATCCACTATTCTTTTATAAATACTGTCAAATAAATACCAGTTAATCTAATTTAAGATATACAAGTTTAATATAAGTTTTAATATAATATTTTTTATAAAAATTCTTTTTAATTTGCTGTCATTTTAATAAAATTAATATGCTATTGGTATAATGCCATTAATGCAAAAATTAGCTACTGTTTAATATAATAAAGTTGCAATAATTAAAGAGAAAAATCGAAAGCAAGGCGTTAAAAATTCATCGGATATTATATTGAAAGAGCTAGCCCATCGTAAAGGCCATAAGTACACAATTTCTTACAACTCACATTTTAAGGTGATTTGGGACTCCATCATCATCTTAATGTGTGTTCTAATATCCTTGATGAACAGTATATGTGTGGCCTTTGACACACCATTTAGACATGATCCAGGCTACATCGTTTTGAACTAACTTCTTAACATCATACTGATTGTTGACATGATCTTAATTTTCAGGACATCAAGGCTCGACCTTGATACTGATATTTTTCAATTATTTACTATATTAATGAGACTGGAGAAGAGATTAACAACCCTAGAGACATTGCAAAGCATTACATAAAATCCATTTGGCTAATAATTGATATTTTAAGTATCATTCCTTTTGATATGTTTGCTAAGAAAGACTTGCTTGTTTTATTCAATCTATTAAAAGTTTTCAAAGTTGGAAGATCAAATAAAATAATTTCTAATATTAATGTATCCTCTCAAGCAAAAATTGTAAGTAAATAATTTAGTATATTAACTTTGGTATAGATATTTAAATTGGTTTACATGATTGCCTTATTGTTACTGTATATTCATTTCTTGGCTTGCTTGATATACTATATTATGAAGCTAAATAAGACATGGTTGCCTCCAAGTGAATCACTTGGTGTGGGACTGGGCTTTTACGAGGTTGATGATTACGCTAATAAATATGCAACAATGCTTTATTATTCAGTCCTAATGTACTTAATCAATGAAACTGCTCCAACAGGACTCAACGAAAGATAATTTGTTTAAGTAGTTGCCATTCTGTCTGCCATTTATAACGCAAATATATTTGGTAATATTACCGTACTTATACAGGAACTCAAAAAGAAATAAGTCTAGTTCTAAGCTGACTAAGATGCCACAGCCACTGCAATGACAAACTTGTAACTGCCATATGAGTTATAAAGTGAAATTAGAGAGAAGTTTTAATTAACTTAACTCACAAAAGTAAGGGATATTAAATATACCTTCTTTATTTAAATAAATTCACACAAGATTTCTGTGTTTAAATTATCTTTAAAAGTTATATAATATTTTATCAACCCAAAAAAGATGAACCAGAAGAACTTAAGAACTTTTTGAATAATATCTCAGTAAGTTTGAGATAGAAAGTTCAAGTTTATGTGATGGGAAGAGTTCTTAAAGACAATAATGTAATCTTGGGTATTGCTAAGCACAAATATGATGCTACAATTGAATTTATGGTCCAAAAAATGAAGCTTATTATGGCTTCTCCTGAAGATATAATCATCAAAGAAGGAGACAACATTGAAAGTAAGCTAATATTCTAGTTTTCATTCATAATTTAGAAAATCCTAATATGTTCTTTATTGCTCAAGGCTCCTGCATTGTGGAGTAATAAGACAGAATTTCAGTAAAAAAACAAGGAATCAAAATAAGGAATCTTGAAGCAGGAGATTACTTTGGGGTAAGATTTACTATTATCATAGAAAAGCATTTGAAATGACAATTAAAAATTACTGAAAATATAATTCCATAGATTCGTTTATGTTAATCAAAATCTGTCATTATCTTAATTTTAGCTATTAGATTATTAGTTATTTGGCTTCCTTGGTTTGTTTTCCTTAATATCGACTTTCTTAGTCTATAGTTTAGTGTAAGCTCTGTCGTTATTTAGCAACTATTATGTTGATTTAGAAGTATTCTCAAAAACATTAATTCCGTCTTTGTCGTCTATTTCAATTCCTAGGTCCCTGATAGCACTATCTACTTCAAATGCACTTGACTTAACTTCATGGATACTGTTATTAAGTTTCTGTAATTTTGACTTAAGGCTTGGAGAAGGTTTTAAAAAGTTTTCCTCTTCATAAGCTTCATGGAAATTAACTGTATCATCCATCAGACTATTGTCATTTAAATATTAATGAATTATATTTTGTTAAGTTTCGAGTTTCTTTTAACTAAGGGTATTTGTATGTCCTATTTACTTCATTTTGTAGGATCTGTCCTTTGATCTTTTTGGTGTGAGTTGGTCTTTTGAATTTACCAATGAGCTTTAATGGCTGTTGTATTTATCTGGACTCTTATAGTTAGCTTCGTCATCATCATTAAAAATACTAAAAAATAATTTTTTTTTTTATACTATTTCGAATAATATGAATTATTAATGGGATAAAATTAATTATTGATACCGTGTATTTTATTTTTTTACTGAAATTTTAATCTATTCAATCTTGCTATTCATAAATTTATAAAGCGTGATTTAAATTAGCGCTCTATAAAAATTTATGTTATTAATAATCAATCAAAAATGTTTATATTTTATTAAAATCGTTATAAGCCTTATGGTCAGTGTCTCGTTTGAATTTAATAACTTCAAATTAGTTTTGTTAATTAGAAGTTCCTTCAAATATTTATAAATCTATTTTAGAGTTATAAATATTTTTTAACATTTAATTTTTGCTTAACTTTACAGTTTTGTACCAAAACTACTTCATATTTATTCAATTAAAATATATTGAAGAGAAATCAAAATTCAATAATGATTAAATAGATAATATTTTTCAAAATTTATCGGAATTATAAATAATAAGTTTGAGAATTCATCTAAAAATATATTCTAAAATCTAATGTACTTTTCTTTAATCGACGTTTAAGTTGAGTTTCATTATTGCAATTAAATTAGATAATAGGAGAATCTATTTATGAAATAGTGAATAGTGAATAGTGAATAGTTTAAGTTAAATTAATAACGAGATATTCTGGGTCATAACATGACCCAATATTTGCATCCTTGGGTCATGACGTTGCTGGTGTGAATGACGTGGCACATAACCTTGAGCCTCCAAAAAACCAAAAAACCTTAAGAGAGTAAAAACTGTGGAAAAAGACTAGCAATTGCTCGGCTCCTCTGTGCTCCTGACGTCCATCACTCATCACTGTGTGAAATGCAGTCCCACTTCTTCCCCCCGCCTGCCTCCCTTCTTGCCAGCCTTGTTAGACTGTATCCACCCTGCCAACTAACGGCGTAATGGCAGGGAAATCGGCTCTGCAGAGCTCTCCCATGGCGATTGAACCCCGCTAGCTCGTTGTTATTTGCAGGTATATTTATGAAATAAAAATATAATGGTTTAAATTTCTTTTTATTATTTAGTTCACTTCATTTCCAAATAAATTAAAATATCGAGTTATTTTCTTTATAATCCTGCATCTATTATTATTAAATTAAAATTTCAAAGCTTTTTAAAAACTAAATTTGATAAACACTTAAATTCCTATATATTTCTTAGAAATTATATTTTAAAAGTTTTTTAAATGACAATTAATTTATTTGCTAATATCGGGATTTTTAAATATATAAAATAATTAATTAATTTGATTGTATAAAATAAGAACTTATAGGGAGAAGATGAGCAATTCAAATTTATACAATTAAAATATAAGGACTAAATAGATAATTATATCTTAAAACACTTAAGATTTAAAAATATATTATAAAAATATTTATATTTTCTTGCTAGTGTCTGACAATAATTGCAATCCCAATTAAACTCTAAATCCAAAGATAACTATATCAATCAATTTTACACACATTTAAGTTCTATAAGATTATGAGATTTTATTGTACAAAAGTTTTTGATTACTATTGCCATAATCAATAATCTGTCTCTAATTATTATTTTGATTCAAAATCCATTCGATTTCGTCATCCTTTACACTGTCTCTAATTCCATTTGGCCTTTGATACCTATTAGTCTTTTCTTCTTCATTTTTGCCCAAATATGTAATATCAATACTTTGATTATTAAGAGTTTATTCATGTCCCTACAGCTAAGGGTGCAAAAATGATCCCAATCTAATAACCTCATTATCGCCAGCATTATTTTGAGTTTAGTAATTTTAATTATACTATTTTCCAAGAATTTCTCTGTCAAATGGATTTAATAAATTAGGAGAATTTCCTCTCTTTAAGTTTATTATAACCTAATCTCCATCTTAAATGGCATTAGATCTTCTCTTCTTTTTCCTTGATTAAATTTCCCTTAATTTAAGAAGCTTTGAATTAGCTGCACCCTCAGTAATTGAGAACTTAAACCTGCTGTCTATATGTTCAATAACTTCACTTTGAAATAGCACAGCCTTTTCCATTTGATTCAAGAAGTTAAACATATCACGAGCTTAATCAGCATTAATAGCTACAATTTCAGTTTATTATTCTTAATTCAGCATATTAGCGATAGTCATAATAGCTCTTTGCTTCTCGTGCCTCTTTTGTTCTTTGTTTTTTATGATAACACTTTTGATAATATCATTAAAGTTTGCCTTTTAGTTTTGAAGTCTTAACTTATTTAAAACCATAATTGCTGCATTCTTTAACTATTTGTTTAGCATGTTTCTCCTTTCATTTTTTTCTTCATTAGTTTTTAAATCATTGATAAAATATATTTATATATATATATATAGAATCAAGGGGTGTGGGGAGTACATAATCTAAAAAAACTTTTTCAACTCCTTATTTTTCATAGTATTCAATAAGTTAGTCCATTTCTTAATTAAGACTGCTAGTTTAATTCTTGTTTTTTATTTGCATAACTTAAATAAAAATGATTAAATACTTTTTCATATGGAAGGTTGAGCATTTGCACAGTTGTTACACATTTTATTGGAATCTTTGTCTTTGAATTGAGCAAAAACAGATTATGGTTAATAACAGAACCTCTTCTCAAATATTCCAGAGGAAAGTCTTTGCCTTAAAATGTTGTGAATATTTATGCAAAGCCTTACTGAAGGATCATTAAATTTTTTGGGACTACTCCAGTATCTTGAATCAAAGACCATTTTTTAAAATTTTACTGCTCAAAATTGAAAACCAAAGAGTTTCTGTCATCATCAGACAAGAAATCAAAATAAGGCACTTTTGTCAAACTTTGCATAATAAATACTAGCTAAGGATCGTTATAAAGTTTCATGTGTGACTTCATTTAAATAAGATAATAACTTTTAAAATTTGTTCATTAGGATTTCCAGCTTAGGGAACTTCTATATGATTTCTTTGAATTTAACTTGAGATAGCTTAGCCAGGGTTGAATAGTTCTGAGAAAGAACTGATGTAGATCTTCTACAGTTATAAATTAAAGCTACTTCCTAAATGAAAGAATAAATGATAATATTAAATTTATAAGATTGTCATTATTATGAAATTAAATTTATTATCCACTTTTAGATAGTAAAATAGTTCTGACTTTCATTTAATCAGATTTTTTCTCAAATTATCTTGGTGATAAATCGAAGGAATCTTCATCATTCCTTTATGAAAATTTATCAAATAATTTAACAAATGAATCCTATTTTTTCATCCCCTCTTTAAAAGTCCCTTAATTTTAATATAAATTTGTCAAACCTTTCTTTAGAGTCTTCTGTGTAGATAAATAATTACCTATTTATTTAGATTTTTGCATGTTAAGTGAGTTATCTCTTATTTTCTTCAGTAAATCTTGTCTAAATAACTATGATTATAGATTATTCTAATAATTTTTTCCCTAAGATTCATTTAATTAATAAGGGTTATTTTCTTCATGAAATTCATTGTTAATTCTTGTTGATGAGTCATTGTTTAAATTTATAGAAGTTATATTTTTCTTCTTAAATTCTGATTTTTTTAACCTGTACTTATTCTAGCTTGATAAGCCGCATCTCTCAACAAAAAGCTCTCTTTAAGATGCATTTTATTTATCTACATTGGCATATATTTTAAACTTAGATCTCTTGGACACTTTTACAAGATTTGCTTCATACATTTAATGTTGTTTCAAATCTTTTACGTCAAACCAATAATTCTTTTAATCACCAAACTTAAATAACATTCCTCCCTCTCTTTAAAGTAGGGGATCTTCAGTCACATCTATTTGTATTGGGCTTATTAAATTTTAGTCTTAGATTGATATTTAAGATGATTTGTTAGTCTTATATAAATATAGTTCAATTTTAGATAATATCTCTCTAATAATAATTAATCAACATTCTTGTAAAGTATTTTCCATGTGAACTGAAAATAGTAAATAACTTTAAAACTTAGTTTTCATCTTTTTATTGATCCTTAACCCACAAGTTCAAAATCTTTTAAAAAAAACATTATATAATAGAACTAGATAATTTAACATTAATAATATCGATATAAATTTTTCTTTTTAATTATGTTAGTCGCTTAACCCTTGAATTAAGTTATTGCAAATCCTCCAGTTGTTTTATTTTTTATAATTTAAGATGGTTAGGATATAAAAGTAACTCGTTTGTAATCTTTCTTAAAGCTTGAATTTTTGCCATAATTTATGATAAATATTTATATATATATGATAGTTTCCTTTGGAGAGTCACTTATTTCTTTTTGAGATGAAGTGAACTACAAAAATTTCTTTCTTACAGATGGATTTTACTTGGGAGGACACTGTATATCTTATCTTGATTAGAGCTTGTTTGAATATATTTGATCAAAATCAGAATTTATATGTGACATAAAATCTGAAACTGATGGGTACCAAAGATTTTATTTAGTTTGAACAGAATTTTCATTTTATGAATCTAACAAAACAGATTATTCATTGCTGTTCAATCTGTCACTCTTATTAAGTTATTTTATGCTTTTTTTTAAGTTTATCTTATTCTATGCAATTTACTATCTATTTTCATCTATTGAATCAAATCTTAGAGATGTATTAAGGGATTGTATCTAATTTTTCTGCTTGAAAACTCTTTAAGCTTTTTTAAGTTTCTCCAATCTCTTAAAAGGATTATCTTGCATGCTTTTTACTATTAGGATTTCTTGTTATTTTCTTTAGCCTCTTGGCACCTCATAAGGTCTCTTGGGTGAAGAGTTGGCATAAAACACTCGAAAATCATCATCAAAGTATTCTAGGGATTATCTTTAACTCAAAAAGTTTAGTTTTCTTTTATCATTTGGATTGAATGGCTTGAGCAATTAAGTTGAAGAATCCATGTTATTAAAGGCTAATTAGCTTTAGCCATATGGATTATAATTAAGAGAAGTCTTAGCTTATATACTTTGATTCTAAAAAATTGAATAATCAATAGATGAGTTAACACTTTAATTTTTCTATCTAGCGATAAGGTTTTTAGGAAATATTCTTTCATCTTTTTGGTATAGAATACTAGAACGAGAACTCATTTTATTTTTAATTTATTATATATTTCTATTTTTATTTAATATAATCTGCATATAATTTACATTTTGTATTTTAAAGAAAAATTAAAAATTAATATCACTTAAATTTATTGTTTTTCTCGAATTACTCCATTGCAGCAAGTACTTTTTTCCTTCTCTGAGCTAACTCTTCAATTTTGTTTGGCAATGAATAATCTTTACTAAAATTTTCAATTTCTTAGAATTTAAAAAGTTTGTCGCTTAAAGGCTCAGAATATTTATCTTTAATCATTGAAACGCTATTCTTTTTCTATTTTGAAATAAAATCCATAAGTTATTGATCAATTGGTCCATCTTTTTATTATCCATTTTTAGAATTCATTAAAGCAATATCTTTGTGAAAAAAGTGCGTCATTGAAGATTTTTGCTTAAATAAAATGCGAAATAAATAACTAGGAATTAAACTTTAAATCTCAAAGTTCCTTCTCTCTCTTGATCATGGCCTTGACACCGTTGTACATATCTTGAACAAGATCGACCTCGCTATGGCCAAGTCTTCTCAAGTTTGAAATATCAAAGACACCATCATCAGTCTCGGTGTGCTCTCCGTGAGCTCCTCTAATTTGAACGTGATATCTATCGGCAATAGCTTGGAATTCGTCCTATTTCTTACCGAGCTTTGGTAATTTAATGTGGACTGAAGCTCTCATACCAGTTCCCAAGTTAGTTGGGCATGAAGTGATATAACCGAGATGGTCGTCATGAGCAAACTTAGCAACTTTTTCAATTTCAGTGACAGCTCTGGAGAGTCTTTCAAAAACTTCTCTGATGTCTGAGCCTTGTTGCATAGAAATAATTCTAAGTTGATCTTCTTCGTTAACCCAAACAAGGAAGGTTTTGTGTTCATTATGGAAAATACCTCTAGCCTCTGGCCATTCTCTCTCGAGGAAAGATGATTAGAGATACTTGTCTCCACCCTTGAATAAGAAATGATCTTCAACCAATTGTTTCTTTTCCTCTGGGGTCATGCTTGCGAGGGAGTAGTATTTACCCTTAAGATCTCCAGTGAACTTAGAAAGAGCAGTGGTAATTTTGTTCTCAATTTCTAATCTTTAGTCTCTGGTAACAGCTGAGCCTAGTGGGTAATCAGCAAGATTTCTTCCAACTCTGATTCTAGTTGAGTTAATCATGGAATCTTCATCAGCAGGGAACTTAGGGCAGTTAAGTTTGGTGTAATCCATATCACTAACATGCTTGTCGGTCTTTCCATGTCCGTGGTACTTTTGGATGATTTTATCAAAAAGTGGTGCGAAGGCATAGTAAGATTCGTGAGAGCCAGCATAGACACCTACTCCTGATTCAGTCCACTTAGATCCTGAGAAGATAGCTTGCTTGAATGAGAAGCCATACTTGTCCTTCTTATCCTTTAATTGCTCCCAAACATCTCTTGTCAAACATTGACTCAAGATTGAGGTAGTTCCTGAGGGGAAATATGGGAACTCAGTGATGTCTTCTGGAGTTTGAAGGTGAGAGCCCATAAGGGTGCCCTTTGGATCGCAGGTGGCAATCTATATTAAAATATGAATCATTTTGTTGAGATATTACCTAGGATGAGAAGTTAGAACCCATGAGATTTTTCCTTTTTATTTAATAATTATTAATGCAAGAGTCAAATAAAATCAAAAGATATTTCTCTACACTCGAAGCAATTTATACGGTTATTTAAATTTGTATAGCAAACTTTTATTTACTTCCTTTTTCTATAAATCTAGACAATGTAATATATTCGTTTTAAAGAATGAACTGGTGAATAAAAGTTACTAATTTACGATATTTATTTTCAATATATCTAAATAATTAGTTAATAGATGGACACTAATTTATTCTTAATTCTTGGCAAATGAGACCTTAATTTTGTTTAGATTTTATATTAGAGGACTTTCTTTAAACTTGAAGGATTAATAGAATTCAACTTGACGAAAGCAATGAATTTTTGTTTTATTGTTTAAGTTTATCGCAGCTATCACTATCTTTTCTTTGTTTCTACTTTTCCTCCATGCTCTCACAATAAAATTAAAACAATTCCTAATTGTTATCCTTGATTCCTTTTATAATTAAAACGTTGATTAAAACTTTCTCTTAAGTAAAAGTGAATTTGATTTTAGAGGCTAAAACTATAACACGCTAAATCGCTTTTGTTGGAGATTTTGGTTATATTTGGAAATTAAAAGAGAAGGTTGTTCTCTTGATATACCTTCCACTTAAAGAAAATCCAATATCCTTTTTTCCACTTTTTCGAAATCGATAGACTCTTGCAGTGGTAAACTGGCAAATTTAAAATATTCTATATAATGTAAATTTCTTCTTCTTTTGAAGAAGTAGAATCCAAACAAAAATGAATAAAAAGTGCTAATAAATGATGAATTATTTAGTAATTCTTCCAGTACCTTCTGAGCTTTACAAATCTATATTGAAGGACTAATCCACAGAACTCTTAAATTAAGAAACTAACTTAAGCGAAGCCATGCCATTTTTACAATGACTCTCTGAAGAATTTTGTAATCCCCTCTTATCAAAAGATAACAGTTGCATGTTTTGGCCATCAAATGTATTGACTTTTGGGCTACAAAATGTATTTGATATTGATGAAAGACTCTAGTCGATGTCTGGCTATGTTTCAAACCTCTACTTCCCCTCTTCTAGCTTCAAACTTTGTTAAGAGCACTCATCATCACTAAAGTAAAAATGGTTAAGATTATGCATTCATTAAAATCAAAATATTAATATTTGTGAAATTATTTAAAATTGAGTCTTACCTGTTATCTAAGAGATCTATATTATTTTAAATGGTCACATTGTTTGCTTGTTCGTATTTTTAAATATTTAGGCAGTCTCTACCGCTATTCTCATCACCCTCTTATTATAAAAATAATAATAAATCTGCAAGCAAGTCGTCAATTTTAGATTTTAAAGCAGATTCCTATTTATTGAGTCTATGTTGATAATTAAAAATTAATTTCAAAAATAAGAGATATAAATAAATTTTATATATATATATCATAAATATTTTTAAAGCAAACAAATATAAATTTAATGCTGAATAGTTTATTATGATTTGTTTTGGGAATATGCCTAAGAACAAGCTGTTTAGAAATTTAAATATTGCATTTTTGTTGATTTTATATTTATGGAATTGTTTGAGATTTGTGTGTTAAAGAGTGAGTATTGTGTTATTTATTAATGATTATATTATTATATAAGTTTTCGACCTACTGGTAAGTCGGTAACCAGCCCGACCAATTCCGGTACCCCGGAGGGTTCGAAACCGTAGTAGCACCTGGTTTTTCAGGATAAGTCTAGGATCTGAGGAGTTACTCAGAATACATCAGGCAAGGTATAGGGGGACCACGCCAATAAAAAAATCGACCGAACTGAATTTAAGTCGTGTTTAAACTAAAGTTCCCACCATGTGCCTACCACAGGGAGTTACTGTCCTCTCAGGGGCCGTGGTGCTACGACTAGGGTCATGCCTGAGCCCATAATGAGTGTACTGTGCTTAGAAAGTGGGACCCTACATCCCAGAAAGAAAAAACTAAAGCATGGGTAAAATCAGCTGTGGATTTTCCTTGTGAGCTAACTAGCCGGGGTTTTTAGAAACAGAGAACTAAAGAGAGGACAAAAAAAAACAATCAGCCAAAAGAGAATACAAAAAACATCCCCGGAGGGGGCAATTGGAAGTTGCATAAGACCAAGATAACCTGGGGTTTGGGCCAATGTAGAAATGCCCTTACTACAAAGCGCATGGGGATTCAGAAAGTCATGTTAGTCCGAGAGTACTTTGAAAGGTTTGATGTTAATTCATATAAAACGGTTGATAATCTCCCGTAAATTAAATTTGACGGCTAAAAACTAACTAACTAACTATATTATTATATATTTATGCCTTATTAATAATTTAAGGATCATCATCATAATTAAATTTAATGCATTATTTTATATTAATTCATCTTTAGAAATTACTATTAATAATTTCAACACAATTGTCACTCAATATATATTTTTAGAGAATTATAAGGAAATATTATCCGAAAAAAGCTATTTTATTAAAATAAGTCTATAATAGTATTGCACAGTTTAAAAAATTTATTTGCTCATAATTTCATATTAGCCTTGCTTAATTGCTGTGGTATTCATTTTAATTGATATATTATATAGAGATAATAATATATTTAGTATTCTCTAAGTCTTTGTTATAGATCCTAGTTATCTTATTGCTGCTGTTGCATCTGATTCTTGAGTTCATCTAGCTAGCTTGATAGTAATTTCTATAATTAATCATTAAATAAAAGTGAAACTTACATGAGTTATTTTAGAGGCTGTAAAATTTCCAGTTGATAGGTTGTTATTGTTATCGCTATCGTCGAAATTTGATTCATTTAGTCTCTAATTAAAACTTGGTTTATTTGGAGTGGTGCTATCACTTCTGTCTCTGTTTATTATAATATCGGTTGCTAATTTCCTTCTCAAAGGGGATTGCTACTTTAAAATTTCGGCAATTCTATCAGGACTGGACTCATTCTGTCTAAAATTGGCATAGTTTTAGTGAGGAGTCGCCATATTTACAACTCCGCCACTTAAATCAGACATTCTCAACCTTGCATTTAAATCTCTATTCATTGTGATTTAATCAGATTAGGGCATATAACTAGTTTAATCTGCGAAATGAACTGATTTATTAGGAGAAACTCCATCACTGTTGTTGTTGAAAGGTGACACAAACTAAGGTAGATTCTATCTAAATTATTAATAGTCCCCAAGTTTGTTACTATTCTATGATGGTCCTTGTGACTTTGACAAATCATGATTCTTAGTCATTTCTTCAGCTAATCTTAACAGTCGCTCTCTTTCTTTTGTGATTTAGTCCTTGTCATCATTCAAGATCTTTTAAAGTCTAATAGGAGAAGGCTGAACTTAGTTTCTATTGAATTCTGAAACATCTACTGGATTCAAGCTTAAACTTTAATTCAAATTACTACCAGATGCAGTCTTGTTTGGTGTTATTACCTAGCCTGGAGTTCTTTCTTATAGCTTATTTATGACTCTTTCTTTATATTGTTCAGCTTTGTTGTACATATTAGCATTTAATAGTTCTACAAGTCTTTTGTTCTTTTCTTCTCTATCAGCTATAGTGGCTTCAAGATCTCTGATTGTTGTGACTAACTAATTGTTGTTTATTGATTGCTATTAAATTATGTTATTTAAAGACCCTATTTCCTCTTGTTTAGCTTAGAATGTTCTTCTTTGATTTTCCAGTTCATAATGTTGTTCATCAAATCCTCTCTTTACGTTGTCATAATCGATATTTCTCAAAGATAATTGGCTTTCCACATCTCTTTTCTATCTCTCACTTTCTCTCAGCATGTCTTCATACTAATTAAACTTTTAGTTCCAGTTTTGCTTTTCATTTTCAAGATGCTGTTCTATATCTTTAATTTTATTTTGAAAGTGTTTAGAATCTTTATCAATGCTATAGACTTTACTCTGCTCTTGTTCTAGCTTGTCCTTGATGAGATTATTTTCATCGTTTAATTGGATTAATTTATCATCCTTTTAGACATTCTTCTCATAGAGAATTGTGTTATCATACTTCAAATCATCATTCTCTTTTTGTTGCACATCTAAGTGATATTCAAGTGATTTAATTTTCTCATTTAATGAGAGCACTTAGATTCTTAAGTCTTAATTTTCTTATCTGACTTATTCAGCTTCGTTGTCGACTAATTTCTAACTGTCTATTTTCAAATGAAGTTATCTTTCAAGGTCTTTAATATGATCTCTCTGTTGATCAATTAATAGCTCACACTCTGCTACATGGCTTTTAAGTTTATGAGTTTCTTCATCATTTCTTTACATAAGATGATTAGCTCCTTGCTTCAATCTATCATTCTCATGTTCTATATCATTGTTAATCTCAATGTGTCTTTTGACATCCATTTGTAGTTAGTGGTTTTCCCTACTTTTCATTTCTAATGACTCTTTTATGCCTTTCATATCTGATAGTGTCTTATGAACGTCTGATAGTAATCTGTAAGAATTCTCTTGCTCTTTCTATAAGGCTTCTCTCAACACCTCATTATCTCTTTGGTACATTAATACTTAAGAGTGAAGATCTTAAGACTTTTGTTATTGCTACTTTTAATTCAGCAATTCATATTCCTTCTCTCTTAGTTCCTATTCAATTTTCATTCTTCTTTGTCTCTCAGCTGATAATTCATGAGTATTTTAAAATGGCTTTTATTCACTTTGTCTAAGGTTTGGAGTTTAATAAGGATGAATTGAATTTTTTAATCTGAGAGGTGATGGTCTTCCTTCTTGGCTATGATTAGTATTTCTTTCAGCACTTTTTAGCAACTGGCGCTTATTTTGATCATTTAAAGTGGACATTTGAGATTTATCAACATCATTTCTCTTTCTTTTTATTGATTGCTGACCTACTGAATTTCCACCAAAAGTAACTTGAGACTTTGATCTTCCACAATTTTATTCGTGTTCCTTGGATTCTTTAGGTTTCTTTTAGAGCTTTTATTTGGATCCTTCAGGAATATCCTTGCCAAGAGCAACTATAAAGCTCCCACCAGCAACTAGTTATCTGACTTTCTTTTTTCTAAGTTATGGAATTTTGGTCGGTAGCTTTCTTAATCTAAAATCTCCTTAACCTAACTGACCAAATTGATTTTGACCCCAAGTATACACAAAACCTTGGTCATCTATTGCAGCTCCAAAAGAATCGTAAGACTTGCTTAAACTAACGTCTACAAATCTCACATCTTAAAATTATAAATTAAATCTTCCATAAAGATTTTCTAAGGGCTTTAAAATACACCGAAGTCTCCACTTCCCCAGACTAAAAGTTCATTTTGACTGGTGATTGCAACAGAAAATCCTCCAGCAATAATCTTTTCTACGGCAAACATATCAATAGTTTGAATTCTTATTGGTTATGATGATTTTTATAAAGTCCCACTTGCCAACTCATACCTTTTGTTAGTACCCATACCAAAAACAGTTCCATGATTAGTCAAAACAAGTGTGTGTTTATAGCCACAAGATACCTGAATTGTTTCTTCTGATATTCCTGTAACTAAGGCTGCTCTATCAACTGTATTTTTGAACTCTACACCAATGCCAAGTTATCCTTCACTGTTATCTCCAAAAGTATATAATTCTCCAGTTGAACTTACTACAGCCGTATGTTAATCGCCACAATCAACCTATCTGAAAGTTTTATTAGCTGAATCAGTGTGCAGTTTATGTGGTGCAAACATGAATTAATTGTAATTTATTGATCGCCCACACTATCCTTGCAAGTTACGACCCCATATATACACATCTCCAACACTGGTTAGTACGGCAGTATGAAAACCTCCACATGAAATTTATACTGGGTTTGTTTATAGTGAAACTAAATCAGAGATAAGTAGTGGTGCTGAAGAAAATTTAATAGCAGGATCATTCACTCCTAACTGGCCATCACTATTGCATCCAAATGAGAACACATATCCTTATTCTAGAAATAATGTTATAATTGTCATAATTCTTACTTGATATGAAGGAAGTATGTGCTGAACCACATGACACTTATTGAATCAAAACTTCAAATGATAAACTTTTAGGCAAGTTAAAAATCTTTTTCCTATCTGGACCTTCTTAACCATGTCCAAGTTATCCCATCTCATCATTTCCCCATGAGAAAAACTCAGTGTAGCCTTAATTCATTGATATATTAGTGTTTTAGTTATAAGGAGCATTATTTTATTTTGAGACTGATTCTGGCATTGAATTATCTGTTGCTATTCTTCTGTTGGGAGTAAAGCCTCTCATTTTATTATTAATTAATTTGAATAAAAACGGTAATATTAATTAAAATCACATTTCATTATTATAAATTACTATAAATATATTTAAGCATTTAATCTAGTGAAATTATTTAAACATGGAAATGCTTATTGAACGGGGAGGTATCCTGAAGAAAACCCGTGCTGAAAAATTAAAATAACTTCACATCATTTTGCCTAGTGAAGGAAAGAAAAAATAAAGTTCTATGAATTATCAGCAGGAAAGTCCGAATTATGACTCAGATAAAAATAGCAATAAATCAAATAACTCACAACTAAATTATTCTTAACATAGTGATGTGAGCTATGTTGGATAACATGACATATTCAAGTACTATTATTAATAATAAATTTAGATATTTATTAATAAAGTCAAAGAATTATTATAGTTTTAGGATAGTAGGCTTTAGATTCAGAAAAGAGATTTATGGACTATTTTTGAGGAGATTCAATAACTCCCTCCATAGCAGAGATGATTGGGCATCCAAATATATTAAGCTAAAAAAGTACGAAAATAGAAAAGAAGCCTTAAGAAAAAAGGTTATTTTCATCAATGATTTCAAGTAGACAATAAAATAATAATATAAAAAGGTTCAAGGGAGTCTAAGAGTTACAATTAATTCATTTTCAATTATATTTTTACCAACTCATTTGAAAGAAGGCGCATAAAAAAACAAAAGATACGCATTGTTTTTCAGGAAAGCCTTAAAAGAAAAATCAGAAAAGAAAAAATCAACTGTTAATTTATTGGATGCCCTGAAATAAAAAGCCAAAAAATAAATTTTAGAACATTAGAAATCATTTGCAGTTGTAAGTAAAAAAAGCTTTTCTGCAAGCACTCAATAATTATATTATTATAATCCAAAAATCTGTTTATAAATGACTTTTCTGAGAATTTTATATATAGATGACCAAAAGACAGGTTACATTTAATCCTCTTAAAATTTAAAATGAAAGAATGCATTAAAAGACAAGGACATCCATCAATATAAGTGATATAAAACCCCATAGATCAATAAAAAGCGAGTATTTAAGTAAAAAAGAATTCTATTAAGATTTATAATTATTGATTGAATTGAATATAATTAGGCTAAAATCAAATTTACACAATCTAATTTGATTATTTATAAGGACAATTAATTCAGCCAATAATTTTAATAATTACCCCAAACATTATTAAGTAACTCCAATAATAATTAATTCTTAATCTAATTGTTCTTAAATAAAATCCTTGTTCTTAATTTTATCTATGGGGTTTTATCAGATAGTAAACATAAGGAACTTGAGGAAGAAGAGGATATGATGTCATTGAATTAATTGGTTATATTATTTATTAAGAATGAGAGAATGAGTTTGTAAAGAAGTTGACTGATGGTGTTTCCAGATTCCTATTTTAGAGTGATATGGGATATGTTTTCTTTCCTCTTCATTCTCTACCAGAGTTTGAATAAATTAAAAAATAATATGATATTTGATGTTGCCTTTCAAGATAACTTTTGAACCTGACATGCCAGATGAATTTGTTTACTTCGATCTTTTTTAAGATATCTTCTTTATATTGGATATTATACTAAACTTTTCCACTGGCATATACTTGAAAGGTATTCTAGTTATGAGGAGAAAAATTGTAATAAATTAATACTTAAGAACTTGGTAAAATCTACGATTCTTAACATATTAATAGGTTTCTCGCTGATATGGTTGCATGTTTCCCTTATACTTGGGTTCTAGCTATGATTGAAGGTGTTAGCATATTTCAATTAGAAAACGTAAATAATCATGAATATATAATTTTTTATAGGATAATACTACTTCATAGAACAACCCTTTATTTAGAACACCTAGATTGCTAAGACTATTCAAAATAGCAAAACTTCTTAAAATGCTAAAGCTACTTAGAGTTTTTAAAGTTCAAAAATATATACTTAAGGTAAACATAACTTTGAGGTTTATTGTTAGTGATATAGGTTGAAGAACAAGTAGTTACTGATGTCATGAATTTATTCATCACATTTCTAAGTCTTGCATTGAAAGTAGTGTTTATTTCTCATTGGCTAGCATGCTTTTTCTGGTCAGTTGGCAAAAACTGTATGGATGATTTAGGAGATTGCTGGATTACTATGTCAGATCTACAAGTATATAGAATTAATACTTATCTAGTCTATATTGGGCATTCACAACTATGATAACTGTGGGGTATGGAGATATTCATACTATTTAAATATAATAACTTCAATTAGTAGCAAGTGGATCATTTTCTTACATTCTTAATTCAATTGGAAGTCTTGTGAGTATTATTATTAATCAAATAAAAGATTTAAATAATTATAAATTACAAATTGGCTGATATGGAAAAAACTAAACTTTTCTCATTGGCAGTACTTTCTCTACTGTCATTTTAATCCTATGGATACATTCAAGTTTTTAATTATTTTTATTTCTTTAAAATATTTTGATAGTTTAAGGATAACTAATATATTTATAAGTGTTGCATCCCTAAGAGCTCAGAGATAAATTAGGCAGTGATGGTCTAATTGTAAGCAGTTTGGGCAACTTCGGGCACATTACATATGGAGCATCAATTGTAAGTTTGATAATTTCTAAAAATTGGTATAGTTGGGAAGACTTCATTACCCAAAGAGTAATAGAAAAGGATGTAATGATTTCACTGATGAAGATTTCGCCAACGATTTCTTATATGATGAAGATACAGATCTTACTCCAATCGTCATTGTCGATAGAGGTGATTGTACATTTGTCACAAAAGTTAGAAATATTGAGAAACTAGGAGTCAAATTAGCCATTATTGTTGATGATAGGGAAGAATATTCCGAGAATCTTATTATGGCAGACGATGGAACTGGACATAGCATCAACATCCCATCGTTTATGGTCAGAAAGAGAGATGGAAACATCATCAATATGTTATAAATTTTATTCAAAAAATCAAAGATACAATCATTAACAACAATTCAAAGAAGGTGTACTTGAAAGCAGAACTGGAAATCAATCATCCTGATAACAGAGTAGAGTATGAACTCTGGTATTCCTCAATTCTTGACTTAGACTATATGCAATTAAGAGAACTTGCTCTTTATCAATTTGCCCTTGGAAAAGACGCATTGTTCACTCCAAGAGTTTTGACTTATGCTTGCCCTGAGTGCTCTGCAGAAATGAAGGCTAAGCAATGCTTTGCTAACGGTTAATATTGCCCTTATCTTCATTAATTTAATTATACTATTTCCAAAGATAAAGCAAGACCAAATAGACTCAAGTGTAAGCGAAGTCTCTCTTCTAGAAGAGTCTCTCAGACAAAGATGCATTTATGAAGTACTTAACTAAGAAAAATAGGTGAATTCAAATTACACTCAATGGTTCAATTATGCTCTTAACTTCATTGATAACTGTGCTGACACTGGCAGATTCACCGAATAGTGCTCAAGAGAGGTTATGGGCTAAGTAAATGTTAATGCAGATAAAGTCATTAACTGCGTAAAAGAATCATTCACTAACCCAAATAACTTCAAAGAATCAAGTGAAAACAGAATTCTCAAAGAAGATAGAAAATGGTCTCAACAAATAGGAATTATCTTACACCCTCAAATCTCAATTAACAACATCACTTACAGAGGCGACATTAATGGCTATGATGTTTTTAGAGCCGTGTGTGCTGGTTTCAAGGATTAACCAAAGGTTTGCAAGGGTGACAACATATTTGACGTGATAGAAGGTCAAGACTCACAACTAATTGTCTCTACTAGAAGACATTTAGCCAAAATTGTTCATATCATCGGAGCAGTTGTTGTAGTACTTGCTCTTAACTTCTTAGCACTTTGTCTCTATAGAAGATATGCAAAGAAGAAAATGAACGAGGAGCTAGCAGTTCAGGTTAACAGCGCAGTCAGCTAGTATTTCAAGTTATCAGGGCAAGATTCAAGAGAATATGAATGAGCTATTATTAATAGGATTTGTTTAGATAAATGAAATACTTAACTGTTGCCTCTTTATATTACTTATATGATAATAAAATAAATATTTAGTATGACTTAAATGTTATTTAAATAAATGAGAGAATGAGGAGACCGGTATCTTCTCTTTCTAGCTCATGAGTAAGCACCAAGCCAGTTACCTGGGATCTTGTGGGTCTTGAACATCTTTTCTCTGAATTTCTTGTATCCTTTGCCGCTGCTGACGGCATAGACTTCAAATCTATGAGAGTAAGTGTTCACGTAATGGTACTTTGTGAAGAAGTATGAAACTGGGTAGAAAGTGAGGATGATGCAACCAATCATTCCAATAACAACCTTTTGATCTGGGACCTTGGATCTAGCGATGTAAGCAAGATACTCAGAAACATCATGGGCCATTTGTGGGGCTGAAGCTGGGGTTCCATCTTCGTACTCAATCATACCGTCGTGAAGTTGAGGAGGCATAGCGATGATCATGTGATCGAAATATGGATTATAGTATCTGCCTTCTGGTACATCAAGACCGAAAGGTGGATTCAAACATAAATTAGATTTATCCTTTAAATACTTCTTTCTTAATTAATTAAAAAATGATCATGATATCTTCTGAGACAGAATTATTTTTAGATTGATAAATATAATTCTATATCAAATTTTAGATTTCTTGATATTCTAATTATAAGTTATTATTAAAAAAGCAATTTTTAAGATCCCCTCTCAATCAAGCATTTAATAATCTTTCTTTTATACTTTTTATTCATTATTTTGCTTAGATTTATATTGATTTAAAAAACTAATAAGATAAAAATTGATCGTATATCAAAATAACTATGATTGTACTTAATAAAATTTTGAAAAGGAAAAGTTTTTTAGTTTATGTAATGATATAAATAAATTAAGGGGAAATTTCTTGGCCTATTATATTTTTTACAAAAAAAACACTTCTCAGAAAAGTTTTTTCTAAATTTAAGAAACAACTTTCATTGACAAACAAGAATAAAATCCTTTATTTTTTTCATAATTAGATTTCTACATATTCAAAGTAAATTATTCCACTATGGGTTAATATCATTTAATATAATTTTGTCTTATTTCTTATAATAATTGTAGTTATTTTTTTTCTCAATAAATGTGTAAGATATGTTATGCATGAGTTAACACTTCGTTTGAAAATTTATAAAGAGTATTTCCATATTCCCTTAACAATAATTTAGTCAAAAACAATAAATAAAAAATTTATTCTTAAAATTTATAAGAATCATACATAATTCATTTTTTATATAATTTTGATTAAAAATTTATAGCTTTAATTGTAATGATAACCAGTCAATAAGTTGTATGAGTAGTTAATGAGACCTGGTGAGTGAGAGTTTGCCTTTGAAAGTTCAGGTGGCCAGACACCATTGTTTGCATTCTTGGCTTGATGGATATTTTATACTATTTATATTTAAGGACAGTGAAATATGGAGCCCACATTCTGTCGTGAATAACTCTTTGTCTGTAATCCCACTCTTGGAAGTAGTCACCTTTGTACTTTTAGTGAGCGGGGTGGATTCTTGGAGCGAAGACCATCTTTTGCATCAATTCTCTTTGCTTGAAACCCTTATCAATAAGCAAATCGTATTTTTGATGCATAGCACCGTGACATCCTTGACATGATCTTTGGAAGACCTTGAATCCACGTCTCAAACTATAAGAATTTAGATGAATACAAAAGTTCCTTACGTGGCTGAATTGTAAGTGTTCCATGTAATTTCAGAAGGCCAGTGAGAGTGACCGTGATGCATACCAACAGAGTTGACTTGCTCTTCGTAACCCTTAATACCGTGAGGAGCTCCAATATCATCTCTGAAAATCCAAGCCTCAGCAGCCTCATTACCTTGAGTCATGTTGTAAAGAGCACCACCGGCAAGCATTGATGAGCTTAAACTTGAGAGGTATCTGTTGATAGAGTTCTTTTGCAAGAAGTCCTCCTACTCGGCGTATAGAGAAGATTCCATCTTATTATTTTAATAATTATATCGATCACCATCAGAACTATATTTATTATATATTTAAATACCTACCTTAAGAATAATAAAACAACTTTTCAAATTACATTATACAAATCAATATTTTTTCAATTTGAAAGGTTAGAATTTAATTAATCAAAAATACCTACTTGGCTTTTACTTAATACCTTTATAACAGTATCAAGCAATTATTTTTCCAATTTTTAACTCAAAGTTTTAGAAATCTTTTTCAAAAGCTCTATTAACTCTTTGATCTTATTTTCTATAGGTTTTTTGTTTTTTATATTTAAACTTTTTATTTTAGAGACTATTTTCCTAACCTGAACTTTCTTTTTTATTATAATTTATAGCTATTACTCCATTTTGTAAAATTTTTCTTCATAAACTTCTTCTGAATTCTCTGATTTAACTTTGGTATCTTAACTTGAATCTTATTACTGCGAACAATTCATACTTGAGTTTGGATTGTTTGAATGATCATTTAATGAGATTGGAGACTTAGTAGCACTTTTCTATTTCTCATTATCTGACATAGAAAATTGAAAATTATAATCATCATCTACTTCACCATCCGAATGTTCTTGCTCTGAGCAACTTTGATCACTTTGATTATTACTTTTAGATATTGTAAATTTGGTATTAGGAGCTTAAGTTTAAACTTTTGTTTCAGCTTGATTCTTTGGTTTCACTCTTGAAAGATTAAATAATTTACCAGGCTTGTAGAGTTTTTCAGGGGAACTTGTCTCATCTGTACTTTCCTAAGGCTTTTTCTTTTATTTTTATGTTTACTGATTCGGTTTATACTCACCATCACTTTCTATCTCATCAATTGTCCTTTTTTTAATACTATTTCTCGCAGTAGAATCACTGTTTTTGATGTATCTCTTGTTTACTGAATCTTTTTGAATTCTTACTCGGGTACTTTACCTTTTTGGTTTTTAAGGAAGTTCATTAATATCTACTTCTGGCTTGCTTTAATCATCCTTCTTAGGCTTAGGTCGCTTTTATGACTTTGATTTCTAAATTATTCTTTTTATGTTTTCATCCATAAGCTCAATCTTAATCTGTGCTAGTTAATCAACTTTCGCTTTGAATCCTTATTTTTTCATAAGATCATAGAAATTCTAGAGGTTATAGATCAAATCTTAGCAATTATTATGAAGCTTAATTTTATCTCACAGCCATCTGGATATTTAACTTCGAATATTGCCCCAACTGAATCTTTCATCAATTAAAATTATCGATCCATAGTCCTAAACATGTCTGATTACTCTTCCAATTGCTTAATTAACTGCTCGTATGCCACACTAGTTATACCAGTCTTTTCCTGAGAGCCTTACTAAATCTGAATTATTTTGCTGCAACTTTCTATCAAGATAGTCCCTCTTAAGTATGACTTTTGGATCAGTCAATAGTGGAAAAGGAATTCCTACAATTATTACACAACGAGCTGCATTATCAGAAAAATCTAAACCTTCACTTATCCTTCCTCTACAAACGCTTAACAAGATTCCACCATTAAGAGAGTCATCAGTTTTCTCGAAAATAGATCTGTAGTAACCATCCATTACATTCTTATAATTTGATAGTTCTCTGGGCTCTAAAAATATCTTTTTGTACCTTTCAATTATAGGTCTGATACTATTCTATTCCCAAAGTTCATAGCATCTTCTCATATATCTGTATGATGGAAAGAATACTAGAATTCCACCTGGAGTAATACCACTAATCTAGGCAATACTCACTCCCAAGTCAATCAATGCCTTTTCATTTTCCCTGTACTGATAAGAAAAGTTGAAGCAATTCTTATATCATTATATTAAATTGAATTTTAGTAAAATATATATATAGTAATAAATTCTGCTTGATTCCTTTAGTCAGTACACTAATAGACACTTGATCTGTACTAATTACATGTGGATTTTCAATTCTCTAGTTGAATTTCAATTGCAACTCAGCTTAAAATGAGTTCATAGGAGTTAAAGTTCCTGAAGTTAGTATAATTGACTTTGGCTCAAGTTTTTACAGTTCTCTAAAACATATACCAGCATTGAAGCACCAAAATGCTAGAATTCTTTTAGATGTTCTTTGCATAAACTACTTCGGCTTGTATTTTTTATTAAATTGCATTTACTTGTTAGCATCATCTTCCTCATCATAGAGGTACACATAGTAGTCATCGGCATCGTTCTCATTATACTATTGTTACTTTAACTCCTCATTTTTCTCGCTTAATGGTCCATTTTGGTGTAGGTTCATTATTTTTTTTAGTATCTCAAATAGAGTCTCTAGGCTTGTTCTAGTTTCAATATATTGTACTATATATGTTAATAAATAGGTAGTTTACATTAAGTAATGTCAAGAAGGCAGTTTTCAATGGCTTACTTCCATCTTGTCCAATCTGTCTCCAAATTTATTTCGAAACTCTCCTCATTCTCAACAGATTGATCATTAACTATAAAGACGGTAATTTTTTATTTTCAAATAAATTACTGAGTGTTCCATTAAATATTATGTCAAATATATATCTTCCTGGCATTACAAGTGAAGCGACATTAATATACTGTTTGTTAATGTTAAATCCTTTCACATTATTTTGATTTAACTCATAATTGTCAATGTAGCTCTTGAGTTTCTTAAGCATTTGTATTAGGGAAATTGTATCTTCACTTTTTGAATTAAAATTGAAATCAAGCCTCACAAGTCTTTCATCTTCAAGCTTTTACAATTCATTCACTACATATTCTAGCTATTTAGTATCTAAGTCAAAACTTGAAGCATCTTCAGCTTATTATGGAACGTTGTGAGCCTCATCAAAAATGATTATAGAGTTTTTGAATTTAAACTCAAAGATTTCACGGATTTTCGGATCAATAAGGAAGTTATAAGGCATAAATAATATATCTGCTCCTGCAGCTCTATCTTTATTTCCAAAATAGGGGCATATTACCATTTCTTCACCTAGTTTACACATCTCTTCGATATCTAAAGGCACCCAAGGTAAATTCCTTATTGCATATTCTCTGTTTTTTCCATATCAACATGCATCTTGTTAGCTTTTTAGTGATTTCTTGCAAGCAATGTTAAGAGCAAAACCCTAAATTAAATAGATAAAAGGTTTTTGTAATGATTACACTGAGATTCTTGAATTCAGCATGAACGACTAATAATATATAATCAATTGTATTTAAATGTAAAATGAACACACATATGGTCTCTTGAAGCCAGAAGCAAAGATCTCGGATTGTAGGCTGTGTTTTTGAGTTCTCTTTGTACTTATGATAGTTATGAATGAGTCCTTGAAGTATAGATAATTTGAATGTAGTCCTTTTTATCTGTAAGAGATGGAGGGAATCTTCCATTTTTCTCTCTTTCATTTTTAAGCCAAGCAAGTGAAGCACACAAAAGTGATAAAGTTTTCCCAGTTCCAGTTGGACTTTCAAGAAGAGCATTATCTCCAAGTTTTAAGGAGTTGATTAGTTTTGCCATAAAATTAATTTGACATTAGTACGGTTTGAAAGGAAACATCACTTCAACTTCTTCAGTTGTGAACTTAAACTACGAATCTATGACTTCTTGAGACTTCACTATAAATTTAAGATAATAACATTATTACTTTCTATCTTGTTTGGAGGATGAAGTGTTCCTCTTTTAGCATGGTCTCAATTTCTAAACCTTCTATCAAAATAGTTGAAAGGGCGTTTGAACACATCTTTGCTTAAATTTAAGTGAGCATTTTAACTGTTTTATTAGGTCAACATTTAGTTTTGTGATAATAACTTATCTTGCTAAGATTTGAATAGCTTCTCTTCCATTGATTAGTGTGAAATTTTAATCAAAATTTATACGTAATAAATATAACATATCATTATAAATAATTATAACAAAGCTTCTATAAATGAGACCATATTTTCTGTGAAAATATTCTCAAGATAGCAAAAATTCTATAGCTATTTAAGCATTTTAAAATTATTTTTTAATATAAAATACTATTCCTTGTATTCAAGATCCAATTGCTGCCCATAATTTTGATAAATGACATAAATCGATTAGTTAAAGGGTCTAATAAGAGTTAGTAAAGTATATTTACATAAAATCACTGAGATTATCTTGATCAGGCTGTGTCTTTGGATTTCATGGCTAAGAATCTTTTATTTCTCCTGAAGCATCTGTAAACTTAAAAGTCTGACTTGTACCTCCAGCAGTGCCTATCTTATTTTATCACGATCCACTCTCACTTGTCCTCAGAAATGACTCTATTCCAGATTCGTCCAAAGATGAGTCGTCATCACTGTTTTCATAACCAATTTACATTCTTTTTGTCAACTTTTAAAATTAAAATTATTTTTATTTTACTTCATTTTAGCTTGTATTGTTCAAATACAATGATTATTAAAATACTAATCAATATTATTAAAAATTAATTTAATATATAAAATAATTTAATAATTTTGGTTTAAACAATTTATCTCTTTTTTATATATTCTTGCAATATTTTCTGACAATTATCTGTCGAATTAATTCGAAACTGAATTAAGAATATTAATAATGGATATTGATAATATTTTAGAAATTAAAATGAACATCGCTAATGGATCAATAATTTAAAATTTAACACTACCACCCATTAACAAACCAATTGTTCCAATAAGACAATAACTACAAATAAATCCAACAAAGCCTTATATTGTCAATTTTCTACATAATAACATATTATTATGTTTCAAATATAAATTTATAGTTCAATAATAGTGTGCAAAACCACTATAATTTAATTTTAAATTAATAAGATTTAAAACGTATTATAAATAGTTTGATGAACTCCCTAAAACAACTAGCAATCTGTTGGTATTTTACTGCCATTTTAAAAGGATCAATTTGAATAACAAAAACTAAATCTATCTTGATCACTAAACAGAATCACTCAGCCAAGAAAAAATGACGATTAACTTATTTTAGACGTAGATTAACAGAGAAACTAATTAAATGGGAGTTATTCAGGAATACATGATACCAATATCGCATTTAAGCCATTTTCTAAATTCCAATCTAAATTGGATAAAGAGGAATAAGAAGAAAAAATGAGAAAGCAACTCTAATACAAAGCTGAACTTTAGATTTAAATGCAGGAAAGAATGAAACAGCTAGATTAACAGAAGAAGTAGACTGATTCGGATGACCTCAAAGATACAATTAGATTATAATTACAGTAAAGATAGATGTTTTATGAAAATGCAAAGGAGAGAGGCCTTACACCAGAGTAGACTATTAAGTAATACAATGAGATGCTTAAAAATGGTCCTTAGAATTAAATTATAAGCAAGGGATCTGGTAGAGGAAGACAAAATTTATATTTTATTATATAAATCCAGGATAAAGTCCTGGGTCAAGGAAGTAGTTGAACCCTATAACTGGAAAGAAAGAGGAAACTTAATAAAATTAAGAGCAAAACAACTTAAGTATATTCTAGGAGTTTATGAAGGAATAGAGCGATCAACTAGAATAGCTCAGAATTTTAAAGGAATAGTTATAAGAAGAGATTAAAAAAATGTTAATATTTGCTTGACTTATATTTTAATTGTAAGTAGTAAGAAGATAAAGTTAAGTTGGAGGAAGCTATAATAGAGAAAGATAAACCAGGCCATTAGTAAAACTAATTGAATAGATAACTAACACAGTCTTCAAATAAGCAAGATGATTCTAGAATGTAAAGTTAAGTTATTTCTTAGAGATCAATTTGAAGTAATTAAGAAAACAAGAATGTTCAGAATGATTAATAACTACAATAAGTAAGAAGCATTACTGAAATTCCTCTTTCTCAACTTAATTCTATATTAATTATAACTTAAGCAGCAGTAAAAGGAGGATTTTGAAAGAATTATAGAAAAAGATGTCACACTATAAAGAGCTAAATTAGGGAGTAAAATATAAAACTCAAGGTAAAAGCCACCAATAGACAAGTCAAGATTAAAGCAATTAAGAAAAGAATAAAATAAATACAATATAGCCACTGAAACAGGCATAACAAGTTCTGACTCTAATAGTGAACAATCAAGTTAACTGGGCAGCATGAGGTATATAAAGAAGAAATAGAACTATAAAACAAGGACAGGATAGTTATGGGAACAAACAAATGATAAAACTTAAATTAAAGATACTTTTCACTATATCGAAGGAGCACTAAAATACGAGAGAGAATACTATCTTAAATAACTAGAACAAGATTACAAAATCACAAAATAGCAATCATAAAGTTCAGAGAGTAATAATGACATACAAATTAAACAATCAAGAGCTCCTATAAATATTACAACAAATCAAAACTCAGAACAAAGAGATAGAGAAGAAAAATAAATAGACAAAAAGATTTAAAGGCTGAAAGATTACTATGAAAATTTCTAAAGAGAAGCTGATGAATTGAACATTCCGCTTTCAGATTTAATCTTGAACAACGTCTATTCCAATACAGTTTATCATTAAGAGATACTGAAAGACCCTGACTTTATTAAATTTCTGGAATAAAATCAAGTGAACATGAGAAGGCCATCCGAATAATCTGATTAAAACAGAGAGCCATTATGGTGGGATGCTCCTCATTAAGACTTAAAAGAAAAATATTAGCATCATATCCCACAGACTTTACTGAAACCATAATACGATATAGAAGACCATATCACATACAAGCTTTATGAGAGACTTGGCTACCCAGTTGGAATTACCTAGGATAAATTGGATTAACTCCATTTAAAAGAGTTAGAAGCTGTTAAAATACAGATGGATCGATATTATAGAGGAATAGAGCAAACGAAACTAGATAAAAGATTGGCGAGAATAGAGGATGCAAAATAACATAATAGAAAACTTGCCGAACTCATAGATAAAAGAGAGCAAGAAGAAAGAGATTTTATCAAAATGAAATAGCTCACAGAAAGCTTAAAGAATGATTTGATGCTTATTGCAACTATAGATGTGTTAGAATCTCCCAAGAAACGAAAGAAGAAAAAGAAAACTTAGAAGGTTGTTAGTAAGAAATCGTATATGCAAATTAATGATCACATTCAAGAAGAAGAATTTGAAGAAGATTATGAAGATCTTGTCTTTAAAAGGAGAAGTTCAAGCATCAGTGTGAAAGAGAGGCATAATTAGAATAAGTAATAACTGAGAAAATTAAACAGTCCAAGTATTCATTCTTAATAAGATCATGAAGAGGATTAACTAGACTATTAGAAAGTAAATGCTAATTAAACTGCTTTTGGAGAGAAAGTTAAAGATCCATTCATTGATATAAAAGACGAGTAGCAATTAAGACCAAATATGAAAGCTGATTATAATTCTAACAATAAAACAAGAATACATATAAAATCAAAGGTATTGTACTTCTTTAAAAATTATGAAGATTCCATGTTTTATAACTGCAATTAATATAATTTTCAATATTTCGCTAATTTTATTTTCCAAGATACGATCTTATCTTTTACAAAGCTAAAATTCAAGATGCATATAAATTTAAAATAATCTTTTCCTAAGTTGCTTAGCCAGAACTAATTGTCCATTTAAAATTCTTATCCATCAAATCCCTTATTTATTGAAATGAAAAGTATCATCTCTAAGGACTGACCGAATCCAATCATGCTATCTCGATATTATAGACCTTTTATTTACATTATAAATACAAATATTAAGTGTGTCGGCTACAAATATGATTTTCATTTAACCATTTAGATATATAATAATTTTATTTAACAATAATTATTCTATTGAATAACTGATCATAAAATTATTTCCTTAAATTTACAAGATTAAACGTAATTCTCATTAAAATTACAGTTTGTTTTAAGATAAATCTAAAATTAATAAATTTATAATCCAAAATGCAAAAAAACAAAGTTTAGGTGTTAAATGCTAAGGATAATCAAAATGAAAATTAAAAAATCAATACTTAGGCTAACAAGAATATCAATTAAGATTCAGATGAAGAAAATCAAGATTATGAGGAAAGTGATGAATCTTCTGAATACGAAGATGAGGATGGTATTGAAGGATTGCTAAATATCGAGCCATTGAAGTAGAAACTAGATGAATTGTAAAACTTATAGATATTTTAGTCAAACACAAAAGATAACTTAGTCATGAATATTTAGAACATCATGAAGGATATAAACCACATAATTAGTTTAAGTACTGGGAGTTAATAAATAAAAAAAAAATTTAATTTCATTAGTTTCAAAAAAGAATACCCTTTATATCTATTACTAGTTAACATTTATTAACTTACCTATAACCTTGATCTTAATAATGGTGTTTAGATCAAATTAATACTATAAAAGAGCTTCCTAAAGATAAAGAATTTGTAGAAGACAATACTGAGGGACTCTTTACGATGTCAGTATCTGAGTAGGATAAGCTATTGACCGTTGAATAAAAGAAATAGTAAAAACTGAATAGACTTAGGGATAAAGTCAAAATAAGATTCAATATGATTTAGCAAGATTTTCAAACTATGGCAAAAGAAATTGAGTATTAAGCAAAAGAGCATTAGTAAAAGCCAATTTAAGATCCAGAAACTGGAAATACTTATGACCCAGATGCCCCCTCATTTATAGAAGAAGATGAAAATAAGGGTGTTTGGAGAGATGAGGAGGAAGACATAGAGAATATGCTTAAAAACATATTGGCATAAAATGAGCAAGTCATGAATACTTACACAGATACAGATGCTTTACTTGCTTCATACTCAAAATAAACTTATAAAAGAGGATCAACTAGTGAGATGCCCATTGATCAAGCTTAGAAGAAAGTAATCACCATTTATACATGATATCTTTTAACAAAATTACTACAATTAAATTTGGAAAAGATTTTCGACAAAGAAGGAAGAAGTTTATTCACAATAATTATTTATTCAATATCTTTATTACTCTTTAAGCATTATTACTGATCAAAGTGGAGAGAAAGAGGCTTCAGTAAAAAGCTAGAAATAAATCAATAAAAATAGTTTTCAATATGATATACAAGTGTTTAAATATTTTACAAGACTGTTTTTTATTTTTCCGTATCTCATTTATTTAATATTTTAATGAGATTTAATAATTTTTACATTTCTCATGAATGCTAAGAGTGTTGAATCTTGGAAGAAAAGGAGTTTCTTCCAAGGCTGAGAGACTAAGGAAATAATAGGAAGATGAAAAAATAAAGTAATATGAGAGGATGAATATGCTTAAAGATCCCATGCTTGCCAAGTTAATGAGTGGAAGGCCTTTGTCCCCATTTAATAGGGATAATAACTATGGAAACATGACAACTAAAATAGCTATGAAAATGGAAGGCATGAGTCTGGCTTAACTTGGTTAGTCAAAGAAAGTTAAAGAAATGGAGTGGAGGCTAAAATGCGTATTTATAGAAATGATAAGCTTAAAAAATCAATAATTTTATAAAAAATTGAATAATATAATCTATAGATAATAATTGGAAAAAATCACTGTCTCAAATCAAATTAGCTTTCTTACAAAGAAAAATGTTTATTCATAAAAAATCAAGTGTATTAAATACAATCAACAGAATCAATAATTCATAATGACTTATTGATCTTTTTGTTATTTATATGTTTCTTAAGAATTTAGTTTTTATTATAATTAAATTTAAGTTTTCTTTAAATAAAATTTTTTGGACACTTAAACAATAACCCCATGAAAAGGATATGTATAGATTCCTAGCAAGAAAAGCTATGAAAGAAAGATAATTAGAAAATGCTTTTGATAATACTTAAAATTAAATGGATGATCAAGGAAATTAGGCCTAGATAAAAAGACAACTAAGTGAAATATCAGAAGAACAGGTCAATAACTAAGAAACTGAATATGATAAGATGCAAAGAGCTATGCAGTTTAATCACCATTTATAAATAAGAACCACTCAAGAAGATTAGAACAATAATAACTAATATTATCATGATGAGGATGATTAATATATCGTAGATAAATAATACTGAAAGTGTTATTGTATGAATAAATTTGATTTGGGAAAATAAATAATAAGTAATATATTTCTAACTAAATTCGTGGCAGTTAACTTTCTGGAAACCCTGACAATATGGTACTTGTTTCAAAGAAAATCAAATTCAGCTAGACTTTACTATTGCAGGTACTACAGTATTGCAGTGTAGAAAAAATACTGTAGTACCTGCAATAGTAAAGTCTAGCTGAATTTGAATTCTCTTTGAAACAAGTACCATATTGTCAGGGTTTCCAGAAAGTTAACTGCCACAATTTATTTATTTTAATTTATTTATTATTATTAATTTTCCCAAATCAATTGTATTCCTACAATAATTCTATGAATTCCTAATTTCTTATTTTCATAATTTTAGAATTAAAATCACATTTAATAATTATTTTAATTATGAAAAATAATCGATGATTGATAATATTAAATTAAAATTGATAATATTAAAATGAAAACAATATAAAGAGAAGCTGATGGAGGCTGTTCACTCACAAATAAAGTAAGTTACAATAAACATATCTAAAAATTTATTTTTAGATATGTACCTGTCAGTTGGGGTGGTTAATGAAATAGACAAATATTCAGCAAGGGAACACAGGCAAGGCAATGTAGTTCATTAATGGAAAAATGGAGATAGATATGAAGGTTTCAAGAATGTTGAAACTGTTTTTTTTAGATTTCCATTTTCTGTGTAATGAGTATTCTAATTCACTTGTATTTAAATTATTACAATTCTATATTTTTCGTTATATTTATCATAAATATTAAGCGAGTAAAATTAAAATAGGAGACTGTTAAAATTAATTTTTAAAAAAGATCATAAATAGAATTATTTTCATATCAGTATAAATGAGTTAAGATAAAAAAAGAGTCACTAATTTGAATAAAGTTTTGGGTGTTAACGTCTCCACGTTCTAGGATCCCTGTAACATCTGGACGTCCCAACTCATATATACGTAAAATAATATTATATATAAAATTTGCGATGGACCATAAAAGATTTTTTAAGAATTTATTCAGTCAGGGTACAAGAGGACCAGCCCTAGTTAACCGGGGTAAAAAGTGATGGAACCCCTTGTTCGCAGCATAGCTAAATAAATATTAGCATGATTAAGAGAGTGGCTTTCAAGTGAGGAAGTTTTGAATTTAAAGTCTCCGAAAAAAGATTTGAGATGATATGTATGAATATGTGGAAAAAAATATATTTAATCGTTAAATTATAATAGTTAATTATCAAGCATTATTAATTCTTAAAAAAGTGTCTCTATTTTTCAAATATTAATAATATAATGTATATTTTAAATTTTGTAATGATTTCCTTTTGTCAAATTCTCATTGAGGTAATCTTCAATAATGTCTGAATTCAAGCATTTGTAATGTATGTATATTCTACCACTTGTAGTTGTAAAGTTTCCTCTAATGTAACACGAGTGCTATTTTGCACAATTAAATCTTTTCGAAGGCTTTGGCTCTGAACCTACGTAGGGCCTGCCACTACCTTAACCTCTTCTATTATTAATTTAATATTGAAGCAAACAAAGAGATCCACCACTTGCTTCCTCTGTTAACTAGGGTCTACCACCCTAGAACATGAAAATAATCTCTTAGATCAGTAAATATAAATTGTCAAACTTGTGATTTTATGTTATAAAAAGCTCTAAAATATTTACTTGCCTTTAATTTTTCATGCAATAAATTTCAGGCAATTAGAGTGGAAATGTGATCAGTGAGATTATTAAAATCCATTTTAATTATAATCTTCAAAATTCTTAATATATTACTCTTAATTTGAAATGTATATGATCGATATTATTGTTTATCATGCTTTTAAACAGAAATTCAATTTACAGCTTATAATTAATTAGAAAATGTGAGGAAACTTTCCTTTCAATAAATTTATTATATATTCCGTTAATTAATCTTTTTAGTAACAACAGATAACCTCCTGTGTTTTGACTTACAATTAATTTAAGATATTTTAGCATTTTAAAATTTTAATCTTTTTTTACATTAATTATTTAAATATCTTTTAATATATTAAATATGATTTTTTTTTATAGATTTCTTATTCATATTTATATAAATTTATTGCATGAGCCAGATGCCTGAATTGGCCTCCTTAACAAAGTGAAATCGACCAAAATTGGAGAAGAGTTGGCAAATGGCGTCGAAAGTAAAAGGATAAAGTAAAAATCAAGTAAAACTATCTACCTGTCTTAAAATAAAGTATTACTTTCCATATAGCATTAATAAATAATAATAATTTAACTTTATTCAGGGTTATAATATTAAACAACTACTAAGCATTAATTACTTAGCTCTTCTCTTAAATTTAAATTTTATATTATTAATTTGATTTTTCTGAAACAATGACAGTAAATGTATACATTGTAATAATTTCTAACTAAACATTTAATAAAATATCAAAATTTGTACTATCTCAATCTATTTATTCATTCTTTGAAAAAAAACGAGCATCTTTAAATTAGATTTAACTTAGATTTCAGTAAATTCTTAAGAATGATATAAATATTATAACTTGTTCAATCACAAAAATATAATTTAAAACTTTAAAGATAGAAAATAACTTAGTCATGAAAATGATAAAATATATAATATTTATCTTAACATATAATTTCTTATCAATCTATGATTTTACTTGTAAAATTTCTTAAAAACTTTGGATAAAAGCATTATTACAACTATTATAAATTGTACTTATCATACATTTCTTAATTCAAACCCTAATAAAAAGAATGTAATGTATGTAAAAACTATAGAAAGGCCACACAATGACCCAAAAATCCATGTTGATATATCTTTCTTTTTTTGCTCATCGAGCTTTTCACCATTGTTGATTGAATCCACATACGGATCCATTATTTTAAACCATATACTGGGGAAGTAACATAAAATCAGACACCCAGTATACCCAAAAGGTAGATTTGGACTTTCTGGCAGGCTCTCAAGAATTTGATAAGGTTTGTAAGAATTAGCGTGATGGTCTGAATGTCTTTGCAACTTCATTAGCATATAATTAGAAGCAAGTTAAGGAGCATTCAGAAAGATTTAAGAAATATTAATGGTTTATTTAAATAATACTCACATTGAATTCCAAGAATGAGTAATATTAACTGATTCATAAATAAATACAATAATATAAGTGATTTATAATATTTTAATTATAAATATTTATAAATTTTTATTCAATGATATTATATCAAATAAGCTAATAAATGTGACTTTAACAGTATAAATTCTTTTAATGTTTAATAATTAAATTAATATTGCATTAATGGTTTTATATATTTTAAAACCTTTTAACTAACTGATTCATAATTATCATTTTAATCTTTCTTTCTCAAAAGCCCATAATGTTCAATATAATTGATTGCTTCAAAGATCATAATATTCATTGCAGAGAGAATAATCTAAAATATAGTTGCTGTTTTGCCCAAAAAGATATATATAATTGTAACTTATAGTACATGACAAATATTCCAGAGTATTAACTTATTATTTAAAGAATAACAACTTTTACTCTCCCTTTAAAGTCTAGATTTTTCAAGTTCCCAAGTCTCTTTATATCCTTCTGGAATGGCTCTAACAAAAAATTGCAATATTGATTCACCCTTTCTAGCAGTAGAGGGGTCGTCAGGAGTGGCTACTTTTTTATGATGAGACTTAATATGTTGAATGATAAAGTGCGAGTACAGCATCTTTGCATACACAAGATTTCCAAGAACTTTGTGGATTAGCTATTTTCTATGCGCGAGTTCATGTCCAATTACAAGGTTTAAGCCTCCACAATTATCATATTAATATTCATAAATAATGATTAAATAATGTTTTATAAATTTGCCAAAAAGTAACAGTAAAGTAAGAACATTGGGATTGATGTTGGAGCTTAACCAATTGAACAAATGTATAAAGCATAAAAGTAAATAAGGAAGTCAGAAGCCCAAGCAGTATATATTGGAAGAAGGAATCTTTAATCTTTTTCGTAGACTCTTAGTTTGGCCTCTATTAAATTGGAATTGTCATGAGGGAGTATATAGTCCATAATTGGGATAATAACATATGCAATCCAAATAGGGAGCATAGCATTATTGTAATATCTCTCAGAAAGAAATCCAATAAGAATAAGTACCGAAGGAGAAAAGAATGGAATTATCTCAGACCATGAAGCTCTTGCGTTAAGAGTTACTTCAGTATATTATTTATCCTCAAAATCTTCAACCTTAGGTTTAATCTTTATCTTTTAATTCATATTTAATAATAAATTACTAAAAATATCTCTAGTTGATAGTTAAATAAAAGGTAGGCTAAAGTATAATTATTAAATTTATTAATTCTCTATTCTAATGATTATAAATAAAATTAAAAAAGGAGCTTGCTGTAGTCAATAAAAAAAATCGTTATTAAAATAAGAAAGAGCCCCAAAGTTGTTATTTCCAATTTGATATTGCCTAAAATTCAATAAATCATATATATTGAATGAATAAAATTTTTAATTTGAGAAATTAATTAATATACCTTGACACACTTAGAACTTGATCGATAGATAATTTTAAATTCGTATTTCTTTACTTTTAGAACTGCATCCTTGCTACAGTTAAACAATTTTGTATAAACTAAGTCAAATTTTGAGGGAGTTCAGTGTTTTAGTGTGAATAATATTGAATATTTGAAAGCTCATTTGCTTTCAGAACCCAAAACCACTTAGATAGATATGAAGTGATTTAACTTTAAGGTATAAATTGGATCTTGTTGAAGTTAGTTTAGAAACCAGGCCATTTCAAAAATTAGAAAAACAAAAAATTAGAGAAATTTAACTCTATTAATGATAATGGTGCACTACCTAGATCGCTACATACTATCTACACCTTATTATTGATAGTAAATGGTTTTCTTTCTCCACTATATATAGAAATGATCTCAAGATTTAGAAGCAAGGAAGATCTCTATCGATACCTCACTTAGCATGGTAAGCATGTTACATATACTTAATCACATACTATAGTGGGTTTATTCCTTCCAACGATGGAAGGTACCAAAATCTCATTCTTAAAAGCTATACTCTGCGATGAGAAGAAAGCCTTCAAAAACAGTGATATAAAGTTGATAGATATACCAAACTACCCAGAGATTTCAGTCACTAATCTCTACGAGGATGCGATGAAAGAAGAAGAGTTGGTAGTTTATCTTCCTACCAAGAAACAACTCTCTAACAAGCTTCCAGAAAGGAGCTTCTTCTTTGGAGTTCTTGGCACTTTAAGAGAGAGTTATCTCAGAGAGATCATTGAAGAAGCTCACAAAAAACGCTACTCTATTTATCCTGAAGATTAAAACAAGCAAGGCATACTAATAAGCGAGACCTGGCTCGCTGAGCTTAAGAAGCACCCATTCTTCTCTAGTAAGCTTTGATTCATAACTTTGTAGGGAAACCTGGAACTGGTTTATTCCTAATGAAAGAGCATGCGAAGGTTCACAGAGAGAGAAAGTCATAGACTATTTATGAAGTGAGCAAAAGACTTTATAAAGATGTCTAAAAGCCAGAAGAAATGAACATAGATGCAGGAGCTGGCACAAAGAGAAGAAATATGGGTCCAAGTAAGCCATAAGAAGAGGAGAAGAAAGAGAAGCCAAACCCCTTTATGGGCCAATTTAATATGTGAATATATTCATTCGTTTAAATCTAAAACTTATTTATAAACATTCATTCTTCCCTCTCTCGCACAAATTGTTGTCTTATCTACACTCACTCTCTTACAGCTGCTTTGAATCAAGTCTACTGTATCGATAGGCAAGTCATGCATAAGATGATACAGCAGCAGCTTCTTTTAGTGAGTCTTGATTTAACTCCAGTAGAATTCTATTCCATTAAATTAAGGACTATAAGGAACGTTATAAACAGGAGTTATGTTTAGGTCTTCATAAGCTTTCATAGACTCCTTAGTCTTATGAACTGACAGGTTATCAACAAACAGGATGATCTCTTAGTTGCTATACTTCTCTCTGAGCTTATGTAAGAACTCTATGCACTACTCTCCCTTAATAGACCGAGGATGAATAACATAACTTTCTAAGCCAGAGTCTTTACTAATACCTGCTAAAATTGCATGGGTTACAACCTTTACTTTCTAATCGTAGACTTATATATTATCATACTTCTTATACCAAGACTTATTAATAAAGGTGTTGAAGGTAAACACAGCTTCATCAGCGTGTATGAACTTGATGTTATTGTCAATAGCCCTCTGCATTTAATCATATATATAGTTTAAATTATTACTATAAAATGGCACTGTAAAATCAATCACTCTCTTCACTCTGTTGACAGTCTTGAAAGTAATACCATTTCTTCTATAAATGTTGGCTATAGTTTATGGAGAGATACGCATGTCAGGAAACTTGCGATGAAACATCACAGCTCGCGCTAGTCTAGTGGAAAGTGTGCCCAATACTTTAAAGTCTTCGAATCACAGAGGTAGTCAATATGGTGGTGTGAGAACTTTTATTTTCTTGCAGGATGATTTCAAGTGCCTGAAGTATAATGCTAAACAGCGAACAAGCAATTATACCTAAATGTTGAGGCACTCTTGCGTAATAACTTTGCTATTGCTGCATAATTTAGTACAGGTTTGGCTTAGTCTATATTAACACTTGTACCATAACTAAGCTTAAGCAGTAAATCTAAATATTACTCATCATAAATAGACCCTAAATTTCGCTAATTTCTATTTCTCATTTTGCAAATAGGCCTAATTTCTCTACTAACCCCAATAAGACCCAAACTATACCCTACAAATCAAAGCACTTATAAACCTCACTAAGGGGTTTTGGGGTTTTGATTACTGAGGGACTCTTTACGATGTCAGTATCTGAGTAGGATAAGCTATTGACCGTTGAATAAAAGAAATAGTAAAAACTGAATAGACTTAGGGATAAAGTCAAAATAAGATTCAATATGATTTAGCAAGATTTTCAAACAATGGCAAAAGAAATTGAGTATTAAGCAAAAGAGCATTAGTAAAAACCAATTTCAGATCCAGAAACTGGAAATACTTATGACCCAGATGCCCCCTCATTTATGGAAGAAGATGAAAATAAGGGTGTTTGGAGAGACGAGGAGGAAGACATAGAGAACATGCTCAAAAACATATTGGCATAAAATGAGTAGGTTATGAACACTTACACAGATACGGATGCTTTGCTTGCTTCATACTCCAAGTAAAACTATAAAAGAGGATCAACTAGTGATATGCCCATTGATCAAGCTTAGAAGAAAGTAATCATTATTTTTACATGAAATTGATAAAAAATAAATAGTTATAAATTAAAATGGAAAGCATTTAGACTAAGAAGGAAAAGGAATTAACTCACTATAATTTTAAATTAATTAAATGAATTTATCTAAACAATCTATTCGAAATACAACTAAGCAAAGGAGGGTGAGAAAGAAGCTTCTGTAATAAAAGTAGAAGGATATTTTCATAAAGATTTTATCAATTCTAAATAGGACATAAGGGTGTTTTTAAAAGATGACAAAGCTTTACTTCTCATTAAATTAATAGTTAGTTAATTAGTTTTTAAGAATTGAGATTAATTTTGGAGATACTAAATCAATCCAGCAGGATAATTCTAATATATCTAATATCAGGAATTATGTCTCAAAACGGTCTGTCAGTATGGATTTTGGAATGCACATCGGTCACCATGCCGTTGTGAGCGCATTTTTCACTATTACCTCTTTTTCTACAAGTTAATATGAATAAAACTTTATCTTAATCAAATTCATATAATATTGAGTTTTCATAAATGCTAAGAGTGTTGAATCTTGGAAGAAAAGGAGTTTCTTCAAAGGCTGAGAGATTAAGGAAACAATAGGAAGATGAAAAAATAAAGTAATATGAGAGGATGAATATGCTTAAAGATCCCATGCTTGCCAAGTTAATGAGTGGAAGGCCTTTGTCCCCATTTAATAGGGATAATAACTATGGAAACATGACAACTAAAATAGCAATGAAAATGGAAGGTATGAGTCTGGCTTAACTTGGCTAGTCAAAGAAAGTTAAAGAAATGGAGTGGATCTAATTACATAAATAAAAAGTATAACAATTTATATTTTTAAAAACAATTAGCATTAATAATTGGTTAGAAAAGGCTAAAAACATTTTTTGATATAATAAATTTTAATAAAAACCATTGTCGCAATTCTTATTTTTTTTTACAAATTTAAAAACATTATTATAAGAATTTCAAGATTGAAGATAAACTACAATTAACAGAATTATAAATTATTTAGTAATTTTTTATCTTATTTGTATTTAAATGTTTCTTAATATTTTTTAGTTTTCATTAAAATTAAATTTTAGGATAATAATTATAAAATAATTATTAGACACTTAAACAATAACCCTTTGAAAAGGATATGTATAGATTCCTAGCAAGAAAAGCTATGAAAGAAAGATAATTAGAAAATGCTTTTGATAATACTTAAAATTAAATGGATGATCAAGGAAATTAGGCCTAGATAAAAAGACAACTAAGTGAAATATCAGAAGAACAGGTCAATAACTAAGAAACTGAATATGATAAGATGCAAAGAGCTATGCAGTTTAATCACCATTTATAAATAAGAACCACTCAAGAAGATTAGAACAATAATAACTAATATTATCATGATGAGGATGATTAATATATCGTAGATAAATAATACTGAAATTAAAACTTCAAATTCTAAAATTTATATTTTTAATAACTTAAGAATTAAAATAACAATTAATAAATTTTATAATAATACATTTAATATCGAAACTAAAGTAAAATTAACATTGTTTGAGGTAATAATATATAAAAATACATATGATTTGAGAATTTAATTAAAATAAAAAATTTATATTAATAATTTAAAACGAGTTAAGTTCATCATATTAAAAGATCTTGGGCTTGTTCGATAGAAATTAAAATAAGATAGATTTTGATAATTTTGGTATTGCATTATCCAACATGGAACTAGAAATATTGACTCTAATAAAATATCTGAATGCGATGAATTAAACCTAAAAATTAAAGCTAAATTATATAACTTTGAAATGCGATTTTGTAGTAAAGACCAATTAAATTTGAATTGTCTATAGAACGAGTCATTGATTATTTAGATTTATGAAACTTAACTGACAATAATTTAATTTTAAAATAAATCATTTAGCTTAATTTAATTTCCCATGTTCTAAAGTAATCCTACAATATTGTTTGATGATAAGATATAATATTAAAATTAAATATTTCAATAAGAATATATGCTTGTAAATTAATGCATTATTATTGTAGGAATACATTTGAAATTGAAAAGTTATAAATAAGTTAAAATTAAATCAAATTATTTGCAGTTAAAGTTGTCCAATTTAAACGATCTTGGGCTCATTCGATAGGGAATTCAAAATTAGCTGGACTTTACTACTGGCGGTACTATTTCAGAAGCGAGATAGCTTTAGTTTAATTATACACCTCTAATTCATTGAATTTTATCATCACATTTAACTCAAACTATTCGAAAAAATTTTCCAGCCAATAATAAAGTCCAGCTAATTTTGAATTCCCTATCGAATGAGTCCAAGATTGTTTAAATTGGCCAACTTTAACTGTCACGATTTTGATTTAATTTAAATTTATTTATTTATAACTTTTCAATTTCGAATGTATTCTTACAATATTTAAATTTTATTCCGATATTTTAATATGAAATGATTATCATTTTTAATAAATGATCTTATAAAATACTCTATTGAAATTGACAAATTAAAATTTACTCAACTATGATTAATAAATTTTTGAATCACATTTTATTTTATATATTATGTTTACTATTTTTATTAATTCATATTATTTGTTTTTAAAGATTGAATTTATTAAAGCTTGTATTAAATATTAATTTAATTCACTTTTAAGGTTACAGAAAGAAATGTTTGAATGAAATTTCAATTTCAATTGAATTTCCATAAACTATTAGATAAAAAGAATCTATTCAATAAAAAACAGGAATTAATAATTTATTTCAATTGAGGAAATCTGTCAGTTGTTTCATGATTCTAAGATAATTTTATTGTTTCAATTGTTTTTGTTTAAGTATTTTATTAATTTCTGACTAGTCTAAATACAAAAGTGAAGGGGAAAGTAAAATTTCATTAACAGTTCACCTTAAACTTAAGGTCAAGTAGTGTAAATTCAACAGATTTTTAAGATAAAATATCTAAGAAAAAAGACAATGAGAATTGTAAATGATTAATTTTATCAAATAAGAACCTGTATTTGTGTTTATTATTCTCAAATTATATTTTATTCTTGTATTAATTATTAATCATAAATATTTCATATTTCAACTATTTTTATAAAAATTCATATAAAATGATTTTAAAATTGAAGCATAGCGGTAAAAGAATATTTAAAATTCAAAATCAATAAATTCATTATTTATATTGTAAAAAAAATATAGATTTGGGAAAATCAATATAAAAATAGTTTAATTATTAAAATAAATGAAGTAATCATGCCTAGATTGGTCCACACTTCAAATCTAAATCTATTATATTTTAGATGTAGAAATTTTAGCCAAATTTTATTAATTAAAATATTACCGCGTTTTTAGAAGATAGAAACTTAGATTTTTGCTTATAATAAAATGCTAAATTAGTTTTCTGAATGTCATAATTAATTATTACAACAACATTTATTTCACTTTTTCCGCTGTTAAATAAGTAAAAATTGTTTGGTTTTTTAACCATTATCCAAAAAGATTATAATTGAAGGTTAATAATAATTAATTTTAATTTATTTTTCAAAATTCGAATTTTTCCACAATATTTAAAAATTTTCAAAGGTAAAAAGGTACTATTTAGGATATTAGAACTGATAATAATTATTTTTTTATGAGTATTAAATTCAAAAGCATTTATATTTTTAATTGAGATATTGTATAATTTATTTGATAGTTAATGAATATCTTTATTACTACTCTTTTATTAATACTAGTCAATAACGGCCTGTCATCCTTTGATTTATAAAAAAATATAAAAACAATTCTATTTTTATTATAAAAATAAGAATGAATTTGTAAATTAAATAATGCTTTGGAAGAGGTATTTTCATTAATTTAATTAGTTATCTTTAGATATTTATATTCTTGCGAATTTTTATCGTTTAAATTTTAGAAGAAAATATAATGGAAGTTTGAATTGAAATCAAAACTAAATTAAATTAATTTGCTCTTTTATAATTTCTAGAAGGTGTGAATTTGATAGATAACAGCAACACATTATTTTTTCTTCTAATGACTGAAAATAATTTTATAATAGTTTTAAAAAGATTCAAAATAATATTGATGTAAATTTGGGGGTATTTACTATTAGTGTAATTTTAATGGTTTAAGATAATAAAAAATTTAACCTTAATAGTTTGAGCATCATATTTATTTTTTCAGGAAAATTTATAAGGTCAAGAAGGTTAATATTTATTTGAAAATACTCTGCAAAAGACAACAATCTACGAATTAAATTGGCTCTCTTAATTACCTATACCCAAATCTTTTTAATTTTTGTGATCTCCTCAATTTTTTCCGCATCCAAAAATCAGATATTTTTATTTACACTCAATACATCCTAAAAAACTTAATCTAAAGGATAAAATATCTATTTTTGGATACTCTTATAACTTTTAGTTTTAAAAAAATACTTAAAAAAAGTCGGGTTTGTGAAATTTGTGGTTCTTAAAAATAAATATACAAGAATTTTTTAATTTCTCAAAAATAAGAAATATAGATATCAAATAATTATTATATATTAACTCACGAATTAACAGGATAGGAAACTCTATAACGTTATAACCCATCACTAAAATAAAGTATGGAAATTAATTTATTCAAAGTACTATTGAAATGTTTCTTTATAAATTAATTTTGTTCAATTAGGGATGCTATAAACGAGCGTCTGCGATTCATCAGTGAAATATTTCCCAGTTATTATTGGAAGTAGAGAATCCATATGTGCTAGAAATATTTAGTTAAGACGAGCTATGGATGCTGACATTGATGGGAGAATCAAATCCTATAAAAGATTTTTATTAATAAAGTGACTTTATGTTAGAGAAATTTATTGTGATTTTGTTATTAATTTAATGTAAGAAAAAAATTACAAGAATTTAGAATATAATTAATCAAAAATAATTAATTTAGTCATAAATTAGTTGCGAACCCCATTTATAGTTAAAATACAAGCAAGTTCATTAATATTATATATTTTATATTTTATAAAGAATAGTCCATTAAAAGTAAAGTTAGAAAAAAAATAAAAGTTTCTAATGATATCATGATAATTACCTTATTAATAAATATTAGAAGAACTTTTTGTATTTACTTATCTCTTTCGTTATAAATGCTCGTAATAGGATATGTAGTTATTTTAGTCTCAGAGATCTTGTTATAAAGCATTGTGTTCTCATATGCTTCTTAAGAAATTTCAAGACAATAATTTATTCTAGTCAGTTAATACTGCAGCAATTTTTATTTAAATACAGGAATGTTTTATATAATATTTTTAACTCTATACTAAATGATGTGAAGTTGTATAAAAATATAGATGTTTTTCCTAAAATTTAATGATATAGCGATTTCTTTAAGAAATTATCAAGAATACAAGTTAAAAAAATTATATTCAATATTATCCTTTCTACTCTGTCAACAGTTTAATTGATTTTAATAGTATTAAAGAATATTTAAGGTATTAATTTGAAACTATACTGGGATATAATATTCAATCTTCATATATAAATAGAGTTAACTATTATTCGCAGTTTTAATAATAGCAGCTTTTATCATCGTACCAAGCATGAAAAAGATGCTAAATTGGTAAATGAGTAGTTTATAAATATGACCAATTATGAAAAATAAGAGGAAAGCTTTAAATGAAAATTAAAATTAGTTGAATATATAAGTATCAGTATTTACAAAGACAAAAATGGTTTCATTGTCAAGCGTTATTATTTCTCCATTCTCCTTCATTTATTCTGCCATTTTCCATAATTATTGTGTTGTTCCCTTTCAGTTCTCCGTTCTTCTAGTCTTCTGTCTGTAGCTTCCAAAGATCTCCACATATCTATTGCTGAAATATAATTATTTTTAGAAATGGTTTTGTAAATTACAAATTTTGTTGATAGACAGCCATCTTCTGATGAGACATCTTTCAAATATTTATTATTAATTAAATCAATTATTAATTACTTATATTTTTCTTAAATAAATCATGAAAATATCTCAGAGATGAAATAAATAAAAAAAATTAAAGCTAAGCTCAAGTTCAGAGATGAACAGAATAAATAGTGGTGTGTCTAAGTAAAATAACAAAGCCTTAACCACATGTATACTAGTAAATTTAGATATTATTAAAATAATTAAATTTCGATAGAGTTACTTTAAAACTTATTATTTACTCTATCACATAATAATTCACTTCATATAAGTGCGTAAATAAAGTTATAGTAAGATAAGGGTTTTTAAATCGCAGTGAATTATTCTTAATACAATATAAAACTAATTAATTTAAACTTTTCAGTGGCTGGATATAGCCCTGTTGCAACTGGTGCCTAATGTTTTGATTTTACTAATTAAACCCCAAAATATCTTCAAAGTCTAATTTAGGGTTATTGATAAAGGACTATTAATCATTCTTAATTTAAATTTAATAGTGTTTATAATTTAAATATAAGTAATTTAAGTTAATTCAACAAGTTGTATTTTTAAATCTCATATAAAAAAAGCTAAAACCTTATAATAGCATGCTTTTAAATTGTTTACTTTTATAAATAAAAATCTATCAAACTATTGAAGGGGTTTTGGAATTTTAAATAGTCGAACTGTTTAAATAGGCTTTGTCTCCTTACTTATTTAAATAAATTTTTAAAAGACTATATTTTATAGTTTATCTATTATCATTTAAAATTAAAAAAAAGCTAATGCTTATTGAATTAATTTACTCAATCTCGAAGGTAAATAACCATTCTAAGTTCATAAAATAGGTAATATAAATAAGTTTTATAAATATTTTAATATTGTTTGGTTGAATTAAGCTTCAGTGGGTTAAGAACTTATACTTCCTACTCTAGTAGCTCTTTCAGGGTCAAATTTCTATACAATGTCAAATTCAGTCAATCTTGACTAATTTTAATATTCTATACAATTATATTAATTCCTGAGATATATAAAAATAGATGCTGAAAATGGGAATGTACTAAAAGAAGTTTAAGGAGACTCTATGATCACATCAGCAACATCACTTCACGACTTAAGGATTGATAGGTCAACCTAAGATTGTTAAAAGTATTATTAATATTTAGACTTGTATCATAAATTCGTGATTCAATCCACGTAATTGAGCTTTAGTTAGTAAAACAAGAAAAATAATTATATTCGACAAGTAAAATTAAATTGACAATGCTAATTAAAATAAAATTACCTATATTTTTATGTGGATTATGATTGTGATAATTATACTTAACTTATTTCGATATCTTTGATTATTTGCAAATTACTAATTTATTTTGCACTTCTATGTCTTTTATAAGATGTCGATGATTATCTTTTGAAATAAAAATTTCCATATTATTTATATTCTAAAAATCAAACTTTAGATGAAATTCAGACAACTTATCAGTTTGTATGTACATTATATTAAATTTTAATAGATTTACCATTCAATCACACCTGAGTAATAATAGTAAATAATTATAAAACAATAAGTTTAGAGATCAATAATTCTTAAATTAAACTCAAATCTTTAAGTTCAATGGATCAAAACCCTCTATTCGGCATCTGTTAGTCAAATCTACAATGTCTTTGACATTAATGTGGATAGCTCTGATATCTGGTAGCTAAGTAGATTCTATACTACTGCTAGTAATCAAGCATACTCAGTTTAAAAAGCAAGCAAAGTCAACTATGCTTTTTCATAAGAAATAATCATTCCATTTTCTGCCTCTATACCTACTATCATTATAGGAATACATTTAAGTTTAGAAAATTAAATTAAATTATTTATTTAACCTATCAAATTATTGCTAGTTAACTTTCTGTAAACCTATTCAATAAGGTTGATAGAGAATTTATAATTAACTTGATTTTACTATTGGCGGTACTATTTTATCGCATCCCTGAAGCGAGATACTTCAGTTTATTTTTGATTGGTTTGTTTAGTTAATTTTTATGCCAAAAAACTGAAGTATCTCGCTCCAGGGATGCGATAAAATAGTACCGCCAATAGTAAAATCAAGTTAATTATAAATTCTCTATCAACCTTATTGAATAGGTTTACAGAAAGTTAACTGGCAATAATTTGATAGGTTAAATAAATAATTTAATTTAATTTTCTAAACTTAAATTTATTCCTACAATATTTTATTTTTAATTAAGTTATTAATAAATTAACTCGTTATATCATTTTCAAAGAAAAGAAAAATAATTAAATTTAATAATACTTAATATGTAGGAAATTTTGAATAAATCTCTTAAATTTTTGACATAATTATTTCGCTATAAGATAACTTTATAGTAATCTCAAAAATTTAATCTCATTTACTTTCTATCTTTTCAAGATTTTCTTGCTATTTTTAGCTATTAAAATTTTCCAAGGGTAATTAGTTGATCTTTTCACTTATAAATATTTTTTAATTAGCATTCAAAAGAATGTTACATTTTTTTATGTACTAATTAAGTAGGAAGGATACAACTTGACTCAAACTACAGTAACTGGTATTATGCTTCATGCTACGATACGACAGGCAATATATAGCTTGGAATTGGATCCACCTCAACAAACACTTTGACAAAAAACTACTTGTTAAATGTGATTGTCTTAGATTTTTAATTTAATTTTTATTGATTTATGATTTGTAACTGTATATAGCTTCTACAACTGGAAATTTTAGAATAGTCGATCCTTATTAATTAAAAGTATATAATTCAACTACATATTTAAGCAATTATATAAACTGAAAATTTTAAGAATTAAATTAATATATTTTGCTTTTGAAAATAAGTTAATTATAGAATTTTACATTGCTTCTAATTTGTAAATTCCTATATATTCTTTTTTAAATTCAAAAATCAATTTATAAGCGAAAGAAATATTTAATAGCTTTATTTAAAACTAATAATTTATAAATTATGTTTTTATAACTAAAATACCACCTCTCATAATTTCATTATTATAGGTAGACTCCTTACTAGTAAGTATATTTTATCAAGTTAACTTATATCATTTAGCAACTTTATTGACAATGTAAATTAACCCTTTGAATGGCTAGATAGTTAATTAGAAAACACTAACAAAAGGTACAAACATCAACTACGTCACTGCATTATAAAATATTATTATAAAAGCAACTAAGGCTGGATCAAACTTTATAATTGGACTTAATTCACTTGCCTATTATACTACAAAAATTAGGGTAAATCTCAATTCACATTAATTTTTGTTTAGATTATCTTAGTAGGAATTAAAGATGACGCGTATTCTACCAGTGCCTCTTGCATAAACTTCACAAATCCATCTTATACAACTTTAACTGATTTAGGAACTAGTGGTTACTCAACTTCAGCCACAGCTCTTTACACCGCAGATAATGAAGCTTATGCATTTAATGCTGTGGCCTCTAGTACTTATTCTTTACAATCAGGGTCTTCTAAATATCCAGACATAGCAGTAACGAGAGATACAACTACTAATCAATATTGTGACTTGCCACTCATTGTTACACCAAGCTACTTACTTGTGGACACTTCACCCGCCACATTCACTATTACTGACATTAGAGATTGTTCAGGATCTATTTATACATTTACAGCAGTGTCTTGGCCAGGTGGTGGAGCATCTCCAGAGGTAACTGTAAACACTGTGGCTTAGACAATCACAATAACAATTAGTAAAAATTTGTAAACTCACATTATTTTTTTATTAAAATTTAATTAGTAACTTATAATAAAAACTGCATGCTATGTTTATTCAAAATCCAAAGACCCTTAGTTAGATGTCTAATAATTTTATTTGTAGTTTTAGGACTTATTGGAGTAAATAGACAAGACGCATGTTTCATGTGAATTTAATGAATATTTATTGTTAGATTTATGCTATCTCTGAAGGTTTTTGTATGTCATCCAATTTATACAGGAGGATAGGAAGGAGCATTACTATCTTCATCTTTTCAATTCTTACTATTTCTTTACTTACATGTCCTTGCTTTATAGATTTACAGCTAAATTTTGGTTGTTTTTTAAACTTCCTACCAAGTATGTCTTGCTTTTTTTTAATATCTTATAAAATTGCAGTAATTGCTTATAAATCTACTAAACAGAGACATTAGTCAATTTCATTGATTGGGAAGTAATCAGGGATTCTGAGTGCCTTTGCTAAGATTACAATCTCTTATCTTAATGCTCTATATAAATCGATAAATCAAGTTCTTATTATTAATAAAATAGAAAAGATCAGGAATTTTTTTTTACGATAAATAAATAAACTGTCTATATTTATATGAATGCAAATAAAACTACAACTCGTGAATAAAAATGGAAATAATTTAGAGTTTTGTTTAGACAATCATTTGAACTTATTACATTGATATTTAGAGTGGATTTAATTATTAATGTTAATTCATGAACTCTTAAATAATTTCACTTATATAACCACTAGCATTGAAACATGTATTAGATGGCACTTTCCGTATCGAAACATTTTACTTAAAAACGTGATTTTTAGAAGTTATTTCTATAATTATTAGATTTACTAAAAATGATTGAAAAGTTAATAAAATGTTTGATATTTTAGATATAAGTTTGAATATCGAAAGAATTAAGAGATTTGAATGAAAATAAGTTGAATATGATTACTTACTTCAATGGTTCGATTCTGCTATCCTAGAGAGGTTTAGTAAATAATCTCTTATAATTCTAGTTTAAACCCATTTTATTTTTAATTTATGAAACTCTAATTTTTTTATGTTAATTTATAAATTTAAACAACTTTTTATTTTGATATATTTATGATCAATAGTATATTATATTATAATGCTTTATGAAAAATAATACTGGCCATTTTAAAAACAGTTAACGTTAATGGACGAATATTCAGTATAAAAATTTCAGGCTTAAAATCTCTATGAGCATACCCAAAATCAACATATCTGATAGAAAATCATTTAAGACATCAGAGTATAATATCATTTAAGTCATCAAAGTATCTGTTATGATAGACTCTGATAGTCATTTAAAATTTAATTACAATACAAGAGAATAAATTAAAAAGAATCAAAATCACATAAGATTTTGATTAATATGTGATAATCTTCATTCATTTATTTCGTAAATTTAAATTTTCTTCATTTTTTTATGTCATCAACTTTTGTCCTATAATTCTCACTCTTTTACAGTTAGAGTTAATTTTAAATAAAGTTAACTTTATCGATAAGTAATTCATGCGTTGGATGAAAGCAGCAGTTTCTTATATTAAGTCTGATATAACTCCATTATAATTCTATTTTATTGATTTAAGAGCTTTAATGAAATTTGTAAACAGGATTATGTTTATTTCTTCAAATCTTTTCTAAGCAAGTTTTTCTTACTTTTGCACCACTTTTAGAGACATATATTTTTAACTATTAATCGCTATATATACATATTGTAATGTGTTTTAATTAAATTTTAATATACTCCTTTTTGATTCTTACGTCATTATTTATAAAAGTAGTTCATTTATATTAAAACTTATCAGTATTATTTAAAATATAATTTAAGTTAAATATTATGACTTAACTAAATAAAAAATTCATATATTCAAGATACTAGCTGAGTAATTAAAAATGAACAGAAATTTTTGAATATTACTTTCATTTTTATAAATTTTACTATATAATAGCTACTCATTTTTATTTTGACTATTCTTAACTTTCGTTGTTAATTAGACATAACTATTAATTATTAAACTATAAAAATAAGAGAATGGTACATCTATTTCTTACAATTACATATAACTATTTTAGTCATATTTAATTGAGTTAAACGATTTTCATTATCTAGATTTTAACTTGCTTTATTAATAATTATATGTTTAATGTGATTAATGATTAGTATATATTTCTAAAAATAACTTATTCTAATTAAATTTGATAATTAAATATTTAGCGAGAATTTTTTGAGTGATACGTATCTAAGGAAACTTGCGATGAAACATCACGGTTCGATAGTCTAGTTAAGTCTAATAGGAAGTGCGCCCGATACTTTACAGTCATCGATTCTAAAATCGATTACAAAATTTTGAGATGTTTTTAGTTCAAGTAGACTTATCATATATTTTTCAAACCCCGATTAACTTTTTGATGCATTTAGAAAATTTGAAATATTTTTCATGTTGATTGGGAAGTTTGATTTAAAGACTTTGCTTAAGTATAATATAATACTTATAATAATTTAACTAATATTATATTATAATATATACTTATTAAAGCTAATTTGTAAAAATAAATTTGTAGTACATTATAATGCTAAAATTAATTAGGTATTTAGCAAATTAAATTGAGGAATCATCATAATCCAAATAGAATTAGCAATAAATCTATATAGAATTATACTTAATTTCAAATAGACTATATAGAATCCTTAATGTTTTAATATAAAAATATTTCGTCCACAAATATTTATTATTATGGGTACCTAAGAATCTCTTTTTTTGTTATAGAAAGAAGTTCTAAAATTTATATAGAACTAATATAAGTCTTTATAAACTTTTATCAATCGTTTGATATTTAATTGAGTTATTATTTAAAAAATATTAAAATGTTAAATTTTATACCTTGAGTTTTTGAGAGTGTCCAATTAAAGGACATTGTGTAATAATATATATGTCATTATTGCTATTAACATCATTAAAGAATATTTTATTAAAAGAAATATTAATATATATATATATATATATGAATTTCACTAATCGAAAATTTGTGAAATTCATATAAAATAATAATATAAATGCCGTTATATATAAAAACTATTTTCAGCTGGTTTAAAAAATAATGAGTCTTTGCATCGCATAGGTTCCTATGAGAACTTTTTTTTTGCAGGAAGAATTTAAAAGCCAAAATTAATATGCTAAACAATTAGCAATGAATGATAAGTAATACTTGAGGCACACTCACATATGATTCTTTTTGCTAATGCTGCATAATTTAGCTCTGGCTTGACTTAGTCTTTATTGATGTAAAAATAGATTATAATTGGAGAAGTTGAAAAATAAATAAATAACTTCAATTGTTTTTATATCAAGCTCCCACTAATTAGGCCGTCTTGAAGATCAAATTTTGTCAAAGCTTCCTACCAAAATGTTGCAAAGAGTGCTGTTACACATTTCCGAATTTAATTTGATAATGCTAAAGAAAAAGTTTAGTGAAACATTTTCAATTGATTATCTCTAAATTTCCCGTACAATTTATTTCTAATAAATATTTGATGTCTCCCAATTTATGCCTTAAATTACATTCCTTACCTCATGATCATTTACCAGTTTTAATCTCTCACCATATAGGTATGATATTTCCTGAAATAATTGTGAAAGTCACCAATTCATAAGTGTTGCACATATCTCTGCAGAAAATTTAGATTGAAAATTTGTCTAGAGCTTTTTTCATAAAATTAAATTAAAAAATAAATGAATCTTTATTATTTTTTAATTAAACAAATTCTTTTTTATGTTTTTTAATTTTAATCATTTATTTAACTTTGCCCTTACCTTAAAATGTCGAAATCTATGTTTCTTATTGCAAAATAAAAATTTTTACCCTCATTTTAAATTATTCTTTATTTACCACCTTTATTATTTAGAATTTTAGTAAATTGGCTCATAAGCTATTAGAGAAACCTTAGGCAACTTTTATGCAATCAAATTGACAGTTGTGAATGATAATTTTAATTATTTTATCTCATTTTTAATAACATCATTAGATATGCATATATTAGTGTTGAAAATAAATTTGCCTTAACTAGTTCAGCAAGAGACCCTGCTACTCCAAATCATGATGTTTCAACTTAAATTATATATAATATAATATTTGAATCTTGTTCAATGCCTATTTATCCACTACTTTATGGAGGAATAACGTTGCCAGCATTGGATGTGAGCGTTAGAAATTTTAATATTGATCAATATGGGAATTTTATTATAGCAGGTGTATCTCAAACTCAGCCATTTAATACACTAGGGGACACTAAATAGAGAGGATTTATTTCTTATATGGATTAAAGAGGCACGCCATATTGGACATACACACTTATCAGCTTTGTGAATGCAAATGCTGCCACTGAATGAAATAAATTTAATAATTAATGTTAAAGGGATTATAATATAGAAATTTAATTTTGCGTTTTTATATTTATATTATTTTGATTGCAAGTTTGCTACATAATCATAATTAATTAAATTTTAATCTGGATCATTTATTTATGGATTATGCGTAATGCCAAATGAATATTTCAAAAGTACTACGTTGAATCAACCTGTAATTATTAAGTTAAATATCCGATATGGAAATCCTAGTTGGTTTAGGTTGCTGCCTTAAGACGACACTAATCCTTCAACATAAACTCCAGTTTCCATGGAAATATTAGCTTCAAACAAAATTCTTGTTCTTTATAAATATACATGGACTGGTAATGCTTATTAGAACTTTGTAGCATTTAAATTCGATGAGACAACTTTCTAATCAATATTTTTTAAATATATTTATACTTTCAAAGCAGATTACTTCAATTTATAGGAAGCTAGTTTTTTTACCTTGTTTTTCTTTTAATAAAAAAATAAAAAGTTTGTATAAAAAATTAAAATGTTTAAATATTTTTATTGGACTATGTTTATTATTTTAAAAAGTGTAGACTAAAAATTCATATATATTTAAGTAAAGTAGTTGCGTGTATTTTAATACAAAAAAATGATATTCTATATAGGATATTGACTTTGTACCTAATTTTTATCCAGCTGATATTGCTACAACCTATGCTATGCATTTCTTAATCGATAACACTGGAACTTATTTCTATTAATTTAGGCATTAAATAACCAATAAGGAATTAGTCTCGCAAATAAGGATTACCTATTTTATATTATATATTATTATATAAACCGACGGTGTTTTAGAGAAAAAAGCATTAATTAATACAATAATGAGTGAGGATAAGAATATGCAGCATACTATTTTTAATAAAATCTTTTTAATTATTTAAAGAAGCAAACTTTTTATGGGACTGATAAAATAATATTACCAATCATATCTTCTGGAGATTTAATTTATTTCATTTATATCTTAGTTAAACTACTAAAATTATCACAAATATAATCTATCTCTAGATAATAATAAGTATATTTTTTAAATTATAAAAAATATTATGTAAAATTTATTGGAGCTTAAGACACATTCCAATTTTATGTGTTAAATAAGATTGATCTTACAAGAGTAACAGCTATTTAACTATTGTTTCCATCAACAACGAATTTATTATATAAATAAAATAATTTGGTTACTGCATCAATCACAACAGATTCATCTTTGAACATTTATATAACATTAGGATAAAGTCAGATTTATTTTGCGAAACTAGATTCAACATTTGCATTTACAGAGCATAGAATTATTTTAAATATTTTGAATGTGGAAAGGTGATTTTACAGATGCTTACTGGCCTGTAAATTCAAGAGTTCATGGTTCTAACAAAAATAATATTATGTTTTACAATTTAACCAATTCCATGCATTTATGGGAAGATATTCACTTGCTGGTTCTTTCTAAACGCTTATCTTTAAGATTGGTAATTGGTCTCAAACATGCTTTGATGTTCCTATCTTACTCCCAGCAACCACTACGTTCTTTCCAACTATCTCAACAATAAACACAAATCCTACTATTACTGCTGTATCAAATGTTGAGGTTGCAGCACCTCTACCTACAGATAATCTGCCATTATAATAAAATAATTTAATTCTTGCAGAAAAATTATTATTCTAGGGGGCATGCCAATTATTAGAACCTCATAGTAATGCAAAGTTAAGTTAGAAAGATTTTATAGCTAAAAATTTCTTGTAAATTTACCTTTAACCTTGAACATGATAAGAGGTGTAAGTGATTTGATTTATAAAGAATGGTAATTATAATTTAAAGGATCTTATAAGAACCAGGGACAAACTACCTTATAAGTATGGGCTATACAAATTACTCATCATAATTTATATACAATTATTTGCCATAAATGAATTCACATCTAATAATATTTTTTTATCTCAAAAAATTAAATTTGCAATATAATTGATAAAAAACCTTCTCACAAAAATGGTACTCTTGAAAAATTATGATTTAAATTAAAAAATTTAAATAACAAAGACTAAAATATTTAAACATCATATATATTTTAAAATTTTTTATTCGATTAAATGTATCAAATTTGATTTTGTTTTATCAGGCTTCAATAGAATTTATCAATAAAAAATTAATCTAAATATTTAACTTAATTTGATGAATTATACTTGCTTTAATATAATCACATAAGTGGACTAGTTTATCGTTTAACCCAACAGGATAGTATGTCTGGGGTTTACAACAAATGAATGGAAAATACAGGAGATATCCATTTGACAGCTAAATTTATTTATGTTATTTAAATTAATATATTTGTAGTCCACTAGAAACAGTGGCAGCTTTGAAAGATTCAAATACTTATGAGTTAATACAATCAACTGGAAATAAGAGTATCATTAAAATAAAATCTTAATTAATATCACATTTACCACTGATTTTAAGAATTGTCAAGATAGGCCTACAACAGCACTTGTATTAAATCCATATACAGATACCTAAACAATGAAACAGCCTACTATGATGACAGCTTCAAATAATGTGCTTAATGTTATAACTAATGCCATTACATAGCCAATTAGCCATAACATTAAGCTTAGATATTTAAATAATTTTATTTATTCAATATTAGGATACAACTTATACAGCTTTCTTTTGGGATAATTATGTTCATTTTTAATAATGTTAGAAAATTAATTGATAAATAACATATAATAAATATCATTAGACATTAATTTAAAGTATATTTAATAAAATTTAATTTGTATAACTTAATAAAATGTTAAATTGATATTCATAATTTATCAAAATCGAAGTAAAATTTGTAGATTGATTAAATTAATAAATTTTATTAAATTATTTTATATGGAAAAAAAATATGATCTACAAACTACATATACTAATCTTATTTGCTTATTGAGATTTCGACAAAAAACTTACAGTTAACAAAGTAAAGTATGTGCTACAATTAAAAAAATTTCAAAGACATTAAACCTTTCAGAAAAAATAGTAAAATAAAAATTGAAGCAATTATAAACTGAAAAAATTGAAGGCTCAAAGGATAAAAACATTCTACATAGAATGACTTAAGAACAACTTAACTATTTGCTATCAGAAAAAAATTTGAGAGAATAAATGCTTTTATAAAATTCGATAAAGAGCTCAAATTTTTCATCGAAATTTTCCCGAAATAAAAATATCTACTTCAAGCTTGTGTAAGTTTTATAAATAAAATGGTATTAAATACAAGTCAACCTGAACGGAATACAATTTAACCGAATATAAAAAATAATAAATTCAACAAGACTTATCTAGGGTTTTTGAGGAATTAAATAGAATTATAGAAAATGGGGACAATATAGTATATCTTGATGAAACAATTTTTAAACCCCACTCAATAAATTACAAATCATGGGCTCATAAATACAGTAACCAGGCACTTAAAAAAGGGGGTGATAACCTAGATACCTTGGCAGCAGTTGTAATAATTAGTTCATAATTTGGATTAGAAGGCTTTAGAATAAAACAAAAGTCAATTAAGACTGATGACTTACTTCAGGTGCTATAAGATTTAGACTTAAGACATAAAGGGAAAAACTTGACAATATTTCTAGACAATCTAAGGGCTCATCACTCATAAGTATTGAAGCAAACTGTTGAAAAAAATGGATGGAAGTTATTATTCAATGCAGCATATTCATCCAAATACAACTGCATTGAAAACATTTTTTCAAGAGTAAAATAGCTATATAAAAAAGACATTATAAAACTTTAATTCAAACTATCAAACAATAAACAATAAACATTTTTAAATTGTTTAGGACTCAATTCTCAAAATAAAAATAAGTGACTGTATAAAAAGTGAAAACCTTTGCTTTAATTAACTTAAGATAAAAAGTTGATAAAAATTTTATTATTTTATGTTAACATAAATTTTTATTATATTTAAGTCTTAATTAAATCAGTACAATTAAAGCCTTTTGCCTGGTGGGCTTTTCATTATCGTGTTTTCATCTCTGAATTGCATATTTTATTATGTCTGCTAAAATTAGTTGCCTTGTTTCTATTCCTCTTCATAGCCAGAAATTTCGTATCTTTTTTTTCCTTAGGTTGCTTCCTGCCTAATGACTTTTGTTTAAGTAATGATAGCGCTTTGCCCTTGCGTTCTATATAGACATAAATATTTATGTACGCTTACTAGAGAAATGTGGAATAGATTAGATTTCCTTTAAGAATTCTTAAATAATCTCTATGGTCTCCCCTAATTGTTCTTCGTCTGTAGGTTTATTTCTTTGAGTTTGCTAAGACATAACTATTTATGTCAACCATTCATTTTTGAGTGTTCCTAAGACCCCATAGAAGAAATGCTTGTCTGGAAGGTCTTTAGGACCATCATATACTCCTAAATACCTGTTGACAACCTCATCGTCCTTGACATAATTAAATATGTCGAGGACCCCAAACTCAGGATAATTAGGTACGTTCACATAAATTACATCAGCAGACTTTAGTAGCTCTTTCCTTGATGCCAGCACATCTTTTATGAATCTCATACTGGTTTTCTTATAACTGGGTAAGTGATATCCAACTATATTTGTAAAGACATAAATATTTACGTGAGTATTTTAAGTGATTGTACCAGTCTGATTTCGTGTTCAAGCTTCCATCTAGTAGTCTGCTATTTATGTTCGTGAT